>PJEM01005131.1:66471-109796 GCA_004023845.1 Helogale parvula | reverse complement strand
AGCAACCGATGTATTTATTAAATGAAATAACTAAGACCAAACTGCGCCCTGAGACCCGCTCCCCATCAGCAGACTCACCCTGCTTAACCTGGACACGGCCAGAGAGACAGAGGTCTTGAACTCCTCGGGGTTCTTCTGGGCCAAGGTGGTAATGAGGCTGGTGGCCGCGGTCACCACACCCTGGAAGAGACGTGACAGATGCACACGGAGACTGCAGCCAAAGTGCCTGACTTCTCACTGTAAAGTCATTTTCTGAATAAAACTTTAAACGGAGAGCAACAATCTACAGTCCGTGGGTCAGATTCCCAACTGCTTCGGCCCACAGATCTCTCAAAATCCAGGGCGCGCAGCCTGCCATGTTCCTGTTGGAGCTTCTCTCGGCAAGCCTGGACGTGCGGCCCAGACCGCTGCCACAGTGGAGGCCAGCGGACACGGCGGCGCTACAGCCCCGCCCCGACCTGCCCTCCCGCCCTCCTCTGGGTCGGGCCTCCTGTCCGGCCCTGTGGTCAGCTGCACTCACTGCTGCCCCTGATTGAAATCACTCTGTGTGGGGGAGCCCGGCTGGCTCAGCTGGTGGAGCACGCAACTCTTGAGCCTGGAGCTGTGAGTTCAAGCCCCAAACTGGGCCCCCAAAGCACACCCAGACCCAGGCGAGCCCCCGTCCCTGCAGGGCCCCCACACAGCACCCAGCCTCACTGCGCGGGGACCCTCCACACAGACGGCGTCCCTGTCCCAGCTCCTCTAGGAGCGGCTCCCAGCGATCCACGTGTGTTGAAGGAAGATGCTGGTGAAGTAAAGACACTCTCTCACAAATGTAAAAACACACAACGAATGAACGACCACTAACTGTGAAGACGCGGCCAAAGCCCAGGCACGCCCTGGCCCCCGCCGGACCCCGCCGGACCCCGCCAGCCGTCCTCCGCCGCGCTCCTCGGCAGGTGGGACAAGCCCGGCAGCGCGCGCGGTTGCAAAGCCGCGAAGACGGGAGCTGGCGGCCGCGGACACTGCGTCGAGGAGCCAGAGCTGAGCGCTTCCTTCAGCCTTCTGATGCCAGCGTGAAGGCGGCACCAGAGAAACGGACCTTACTGGCCTCAATGCCCATTTCTCAGTGGGCAAAATAAGTACCAACAGATTCACCTCGCAAGCCAGCTCTGACAGATGAGAACTGGTGAGAGTGCACCTTCCGCCAGAGCAGAGCTGATCCCCACGGCTCCTGAGCGTCTGGGGCTCGGCCTGGCCCGCCAGCAGGACAGAAACAGGTCTGCATATTCCGACGACACTCCTAAAGCAGTGTCCACGTCCTCTGCGCCCTTGCAGGGGTCTTCGTAGGAAGGGCCGTGTGAGAAGACCAGGGGAGGCCCAAGCGGCCCTCAGTGCTGCCCCTCGGGCCACGGCTCACCCCCTGCCCCCCACACACCCCCAGACTCTTCCACTGCTCTCAGAACACAGGCCCCACGTGGGCGGGCTTGCTCTGTATGGGCAGCTGACACTCCTCTGGGCATTCTTGACCTCGAGACCAAAGAAAGCAAAATCTCAGGCCTCTTTCACTGGCGAGCCAGGAGATGCGCGACACAGATGCCAAGCCCACATGGAGGACAGGCGCCACGAGAACAGTGAATGCAGGCCAGGAACGCAGGGATGAGGGGAGGCGGGGTCATGAGGAGCTGGGCCTTCCCCTCTACCTCTCCCCTTCGAGCTGGGTCCCGGCGGCCGCAAAGGCACAGGCAGCACGCCTTCTGGAACAGTGGTGCGCACGCACACACCAGAGCAGCCCCAGGGCGGGGCTGCGGGACCCTCAGGTGTGGGCATGAGGGGCCTGTGGGCAGCTGGAACTAGACCCCATCACTCTTGAGAAGTGCTGAGTGTGGGCATCTGCTGGCCAAGGACCTTGGCATCTGTTGGCATGTGGCTCGGTTCCCCCCAAGCTCTCCCACCTCTGACCCTTCGTCACCTCCTGGCTCAAATCCAGATCTGTGTGAAGCCGTTTTGTCTCTCTGAGCCTTGGTTTCCTCATGTGAGAAACTGGAAAACCCTCCACCGCCTAGCGGGTGACTCGTGGCCTCAAGCCCCACAGCCGCCAGCAGAGTCTGAGCCTGAACAGACCGAGTGTGACCCAGCGTGCACGCCCAACCCTGCCCCTGCCCCTCTCGCCCAGACCCTTGTCCCTCTCCCTAGGACTTGGCCCCAGAGGGAGGGCTGTTCTGCTTGGACACAAACCCTAGTAAACAGGGGCGGTGACAAAGTGGGAACAGCCCCCGGGGCAGCCAACGCACAGCGAGCAGACAGCACAGCCACTGGCTCTCTCCTCTGAATCTGCATGCAGTGATCATTTATTTTTAATTTAATTTTTGAGGCAGACTCCCTTCTGGGAAAAAACGTAGCGAGCAGCGTGCACACTCACACCCAGCTAGCGGCAGCAAACCCTGTGCTACATTTCAGCTCTTTGATAGAGCAGAATTCACATCACACAGAGCCACTGTGCCCAACATCTGTCCCAACCTGACCCCGTCTCCTGGTGTCATGACCCTTCTGGTGTGGACAGGCCCTGTGACCACGTCAAACCACAACCACAAACGATCCTCTCTGTGACACAGGGAGGACAGTCAGGCCTGGCCTGCGGAGCACTCACACAGATTAGCGTGACTGCAGGCCCGGGCTTAGGTCAGGGTCACAGGACACCCCCATCGTCTCCGGACAGACAGATACGCCACACGAACTGCCCTCCCCGGGCAGGTGTTTCCAGAAGCCGCTGATCTCGGTCTGGCTGGTCTGTGTGGCCCCAGCGCCGGCTCGGGAAGCCTCGGACAGCTGGCTCTGGGGTGGGCTGGAGGCCGCGTCTGCACAGCCCCACCCACGGGAAGGAGGGGCCCCGCCCCGAGCCGCAGGGGCGCACCCAGCTCGCAGGCTCCGTGCGCCAGGCTGCGCGCGTGTCCCCCCAGGAAGCACCGAGCTGCTTCCTTAGCGGCCGTCCCGGAGGCGGCCGTCTGGCGGGGCGAGCGGGACACTAGGCCAAAGGCTTTTACCAAATGCTGGTCGTTGAGGAGGTGCACCACTCGGGACGTCCAGTCGCCCATGGGGACGAGATCAGGAGACGTTCGGTACAAGCGCAGCAGACACAGGGCGGCGCTCTGCTTCACGCTGTCCATGGTGTCTCTGAAAGACAAGCACGGGTGTCGCCCGACAGCCGATGGCCCGGGAGAGAGACGTGTGGGGGGCTTCCTGTTCCGGCTCTAAGGCTGGCTGAGGGCAGAGAGAGCTCCCAGTGCTCTGGTTACCACCCTGCCCCCGGCCCCGAGCCGACTGCCCCCCGAGGGACGAGCCGGGGCGGCTGTCTGGACAGGAGCGCGCCGAGCGCTGGCGGGGGCCGCGGGGGCTCCCGTCCCACAGGGAGGGCAGCAGACGCCTGGGGCCATCTTTACCGCCGACCTCCCTCGTAGCCTTCTCATTCCTAAATGAGTCTAGCCCGACAGGAGAGACCCTCAAACCGCTCCCCATTCTACCCCCAAGAGAAACTACCTTTCTAATACTCCTGTCAGAGCCCCGTGCCCTGCGGGGCAGCCCATCCCTGGCCCGCTCTGGCCCCGCACAGTCCTCGCGAGGAGCAGGCAGCACGCGAGGAGCAGGCAGCACGCCCTGCAGGCCCCGCCCGTGTCTCAGCTGGCACGGGAATCCCCCCCACCGCCCCCTCCCTCCCGGGGCCCACACCACAGGACATTCAAGGCGAGGGAAGCAGGACGTCCCACACCCCCGGGGAGGCCAGGGGCCCGCGGCCCGCGCTGTCTCAGTTGTCTCGGGCCCACAGCCCAGGGCCCGGACAGCCTCTCTTCCTGAACGCCTACTAAGCCCCAGCATAAAAGACACCCGTTCCCTCCCCTCATGCGCCAGGTCTGGTGCAATCACGTGACTGCTGACACTCTCTTCTGCACCCGCCCCCCTGGCAGTGCCTCGGTCCCTCTCTGGCCTTCTCTGGCCTGAGCACTTTACCTTGAGCTGTCTGTGGGTTAGTGGCATACTCCAAAGCTGGGAATGCTTTTCACATAGGGTTTGTGCATACCACACGACCTGAGCCTTTTGGTATCGAGCGCCTGTCTGTGACCTTGATTCTGACAGATAATCCAGCTGGGTGGGCCTGACCGCACACCAGGACCCCCAGGCCGTGAAGCTCACAGACACAGCTCACGGTCTTCCTGCAGCAGGACAGTCTCCTTTCCCGTCCACGCTGGGCCCCCCTGTGCACCCTCTGTGCCGTTTCAACCTGCAGGTGCGGTCCATCCTTTATCTCAGGAAATCGGGCTTCAATTATCATCCGAATACTCTTCAGAGATTATCTGTTTTACGTCTCACTCATCCAACAGGCATTTGTCGAGCGCTTACTACATACCAGGTACTGCTCCACAATGCTGGAAATAAAGCAACGGCCAGAGCAGACAGAGACCTCAGCCCCCAGGGAACCTGCCTTCTGAGGTGGAGGCCGGCAGTGCACAGCCGTATTCCCTGTGTGCGCCAGGAACGGGGAAAGGGTCAGGCAGCGGCCCGAGCGGGGAAAGAGGTTCAGGAAAGGCCGTGCCCAACATGGAACAGCCCTAACGAGCAAGGAAAAGACAGTGCCGTGCGTCCCTGAGCCCACACTCGCCCCGGAGGGTCCCTGGCAGCCCCGAATGCCCCTCAGGATCACTCTGCTCACATCAAGTCTCTTCTGCCTTAGGAAGGGTGCCCTTGGGGCGCCACCGTGCCCCACAGCGCTCATCAGCAGACGTTCAGCACGCCATCTTGGCTCCCCATCTGCCTCCTGGTCTCTGTAGTCCTAGCTTGCGACCTGCTACTGGCGCACCCGTGAGCCTCCCCTGCCCCGTCCCGCCTGGCCTCGAGTTCTCCCTCTGACGGCAGACGCCTCGCACAGACAAGCCCCCAAGCCTTGTGTGGCCACAGCCCTTCCGGTAACTGGTCCAGCCAGGGCCCGCCCCCAAGGCACAAGTGACCCTTGGGACCGGATTTGGAGCCAAATCCTAGCATCCAGAGTGCTGTGGCCTCCATCTGCACTGCTGGTCATCCTGGAGGAGCTCGGTCCCGAAGAAGAGCCTGGGCCTGGGGTCCTTGTGTCACCAGGGTGCGGGCCCTGGGTCAGCTCCCCAGCCCAGCAGAGTCCGGGAACTCAGAGGCAGGGCCCTGACTCTGCCACGCCCTGTGCCCCTCTTCCAGAGCTGCCTGCTCCGCCCCTCGTGGCCTCTCTCCAAATCAAGGGGGATGGGGAGGTTTCTAAGAACTCTCGGGATCTGGGTGCCTGAGCTGCTCCTCAGGAAGGCTGTGGAGAAAGGGCAAGAAGGGGCCTGCGCCACACCCAGCACGACCGTGCTCCCTCTGCGGCCTCGAGGGACGCCAGCCCCTCTCGGTTGGTTGAGACCCGCAGGGCTCTTCTTTCATCTTCCTCAGAACCCAGCAGCACTGGGGCAGGAACGGCGTGACGGGCCTCGGCCAGGCACCCACACGCACGGTTCTCCCGTCGCCTAAGACACGGAGCTGAACTCACCCTATAAATCCTTTATGGAGTCGCAGGTTTGGTTTGGGTAACGAGAGAGACGTACCGCATTTGCGACAAGTCACGGGACACGTACCCAGCCACGAGGATTTTCGGAACCTCCCCAGCAAACGCCTCGGCCATCTCGCGGCTGCCCACGTTGGCGATGCAGTGCAGGGCCAGGCCCATGAAGGTGGGGTTACGGCTGGCCAGGTCGTTCTTGATGGCGTTGTTGATGAGCCGGATCAGCTCGCTGTTGGAGTTCACCAGCACAGAGATAAAGAGGTAGCCCTGGGTTCCAGAGAGACACGAAGACAGAGAGCTCATGACAACCTGGGTCAACAAGGGACAAGGCACACACGTCCAGCCCGGGGCTGGCCTCCCGACGCCTCCACAGCCCAGCGTCCTGCGGAAGAGTCGTGCACAGAGGGTCGCTCTGTGCTCTGACGGAGACGCCAGTTCTGTTAGCGGAGCCAAGCCTCGCTCCCGGTTCTGCCACAAGACAGTCCTGCACGACACACCTAAGAGGCACACGGCCAGACGTCCCCATGGGAACCAGAAGCCTTTGTCCCCACCTGTACCTCCCATCCCACTCGCCTGTCCGTGGTAGGAGTGTGAGCAATCTGGACTCAACACTGTCCTGATCAGGGTGGAAAGGCCCCTGAGCGGAGGCCCCGACTGCGAGGAGTCCCGAGAGCCTGCTCACTGCGGCCTTACCCTCTCTCGTGATCTGTCTCTACACCCTCAGCATCCCCTCACCACCGGCCCAACTGCAGCCCCACGTCACCCCTGCTGTCCATGCAGGGGACACAGTGACCTTCTCAAGACTCATCTCGTCACTGACCACGGGGGTGAAAGTCCTGTGCAGCTGAAAGGCCTGACCCACAAGCCCACCCCCCGTGTCCATTCCAGCCCGCTGCCCCTTCAGCCCCGGTGCGCATGACCCCAGCTGGGCGCCACTGGCTCTGTCTGCCCTCATCCCCCAGTTAAGTCCTTGTCCTTCTGTCCCCGCTCAGGATGCCCTCCCCGGGGGACCTGCCCTACTAGTCACCCCCTCTCAGGGCCCCAGAGGGCTCTCCACATCTCCTTCCCTGGGCACTGGCCACAGTTACAATTCTGTTTACAGGCTGTAGGACGCCATCTCCTGACTAAAAAAGAGCAGGGCCCACATCTGCTTTTGGTCACTATGTCCCCAGGGCCCTCCCAGCAGACTGCTTGGTCCATGGCCGACACCTGAATTCTTACTGGGTAAATACCATTATTTTCCAAAATTTCTGGGGGAATCTGGGGGTTTTTTTGTTTGTTTTTTACTTTCTGTAAGTTAAATTTTTGGACAGACAACTTTGCAACCCTTGGAAAAACATAAAAATACTGTTACTGTGAGAGGCTACAGAGGTAAAGCTACAAAGCCCGAAGGGGCTTCGGGTGCGCAGGCGCCAGGGCTGTCTAGGAAGGCACTTGAGCTGTGTGGCTGCGGTGGCCTTGACACAAAGGGAAAGTAGTACCAGGGGCCGCCAGGGGGAGGGTCTGTGCCCGCGACTCAGCCGGACGCTCTGGGGCAGGAAACGGGCCCGCCAGAGACGCCACAGCCTGGCGCCCTGCAGCGCCCATCCAGACCCACAGGAAATCTCCACTGCAGGGAAGCCATCAAGAAAGAGCAAGGCAAGAAACGACCCCCTTATCAGAAGAACCCTGCCCAGGAGAAAAGCCCCTTCCATCAGCACGGCTGCTTCCTGGAGGGGAGGGAGGCCCTGGGGCCATCTCAGGTGTCCTCGACGCCCCACCGCAAGCCCCCCACCCCCTCGGCGACACTCACGATCTGCTTCTCCGTGTATCTGTTGGAGCTCAGCAGGTTCACGGCCTCCATGTGCCCAAAGTCAATGTCATGACCCAGGAGAAAGATGAAGAGCAACTTGCAGACGTACTTTTTTTTACTATAGCCATCAAGAGCCTTGTCACCTACAGAAAAGGTGGGTGAAGCGGGGAGAGCAGAGAAGTCATCAGCAAGAGCCAGACAAGGGGGTAAGGGCCCGCCCTCCACCAGACACGGCACCACCGTGCTGAGCCAAGTGCGAGCGATGTTTCCAGACCGGGTGGTGCCTGGCAGATCCCAACGGTATGGCTTCCCTCAAAAACAGAAACCAGAATCCCTACAGCAAGGGCTCTGCCCTCCTCGGACAGCCCAGGCAGGCCAGGCCCCAGGGGCCTCCCTGGGACCCATCGCAGCCCAGCCCCGCAAGGACCCCTGGAGTCAGCAACTCGGTCATTTAAGTAAGTTTGTTCCTGCAGGTGGATGAATGTGCCCTAAATGATCCCTCTTCGCTTCAGCCTTAGGACAAATCACCCGCCCACCGAGGTCACACACAGGAGGGCCAGACGGACCGATGCCTTCGTCCCAATCACAGCACGACTGAGCACCTCACCAGACATCATGACAAGGCGGGCCCGAGGCACATCGCTGCCGGACTACAAGCTGCTACTCTAAAAAGGACCACCCTGCGCCATTTTAAGGATCGAAGTTCTCATTTCGCCGGACGAGTGTACAGTATTCCTTAGAGCCAACCGCTAGCGGACTGCAGAGGTGACAACCAAAGAGACTGGTCATTTTTCTGAGCTGGGTCTTCCAGTGACACTGCTGTCACAGTGTGCAGGACCCAAGCGGGACATGTGAGGGCCGGCAAGGACTCGAGAGAAAGGGGAAGACGGGACAGCAGTGGTCCTCACAGGCTGGGACACTTGTGCTCATGGGCAAGCAAGCACTGGCTGACTCTGAAAGGTGGTCTAGAAGACCCCCCCCCAAGATTTCCTAGGGTGACAATCACATGTCAGCCAGCCAGCTGGTCACCTCACCTTGAGAAGTTCTGAGAAATCCTCCTTTTTTAGCAACAAACTGAGACATGATTTAATGACCAAATAGTATAAGGGGCCCAGGCCTGATCCCCCACCACCGCCAGTCCCACTTGCTCATCTGCTCCCCGCACCTGGGGAGCCCAGCTCTGCCACTTCCTGGCTGGGACACATCCCCGTCCGCTGTGGGAGAGCATCTGTAGGCACAGCACAAGCAGCCCATCTCCTACCCACCCAGCCATCCTTCGAGAACCAACCCGGATTCCATCACCTTCCGGAAGCCTCCTCTGACAACCAAGCCTAAAGTACCACTCTACCTCCTCTCACCTCCGGGAGACAGGTCTCTGCTACTCAGAGCACTTCTTAAAGGAAAACACAGCAGTGACTGAAAAGAGAGAACAGCTTGGTCAAACTAAGCTCTGTGGAGATGGCCACAGTAGCACTGGAGGGCTCCTTCCCTGAAACACCCCATTTTCTGCTCCTGCAGGTCCCTCCTACAGCCCTCCCAGATGCCAGGAAACTTACAGCAGGGCTGTCACTGAGGCAAGAATAAGCAGGCCCCTCCCGGCCCTGGGGTGGCTACGATGTACGATCAAGGCCAGTGCCCAGAAGGCAGCTCCGGGAACTCACAACGTGCTGCAGAGAGTCCCAGCCCAGAGGGCAGTCCAGCAGGCCACTCTGCCTGAAGCCAGAGCCCCCCCTCCAGGGAGAGAGCAGCACCCACGAGGGGAACGGACTGTGCCACGGCCCAGCACGATCGGGAAAGAAACGACGGCTCCGAGAGGACAGGGGCTCACATTCTGCCTGCACCCTCCAGGTATCCTGCCCAGGTACCCTGCCTCGTCCAGCTCCACTGCTCTCAGGGGCTCCTCACCTATTCAAGAGTGACCAGTAGGGAAGCCTTTCCTTTCCACTGATCACCCCCATCTTGGGTCCTGTCATGGGGAGCGGGGCGGGCGGGTGGGGAGCACTGTCACTTCCCAGATGCACGCGGGAGTCTGGCTGGGGGGCTGGGGGGAGGGGTGCTGTGGAGCTTCACGTGGACTGGGGAGCACTGGCTGCGGCTGCTCCGCCATCTCGGGGCCCACAGTGACACCAGGGCCTTCTCTGGCAAGTGTCCAACCACCAGCCTTCCCAGCAGCAGCTACAAGGACTGCACACTCAGGGACCCGGCCCCCCCAGCTCACAAGGCTCACTACAGCGGCCCCGCCGCCCTCACGGCCACGGAGGGGCTGCCCGGTGCTCCGCGTGAAGGAACCTGCGCTTCGGCCTCTGGAGGGGCCTCAAAAACAAACCGCTCTGCTGACTGCACAGCCCAGATGCTCCCTGCCTCCGCCGCGTCCACCCCATGCGTTCCCGGCACCGGCACCCAGCCGCCTCAGGAGCAAGACCAGGCATGCATGCGCCAGGAACCCCGTCTGCCCGCGTGCGGAGCCAGTGGCATCCTCTTCATTCTTCAGGAGGCCGAGCCCGTCTCCCAGGGACAGAACTCGCTGTCGGGACAGTGTCTCCGTGCCACTGGTCAGTTCCGAGTGCACCTCCACGAACGGCCCAGGGCACAGCCCTCTGCATGCCGCTCCCTCATGGCTGTCTCCCTGCAGGGCCACCAGGGGGCCACAGCTGCAGAAGGAGCCCTCCTGCAGTACAGGGTGAGGACCGGAGGGGCTCTGAGGTCCCACGGTGAATTCTGGGCCTCACCTTGGCCATAACCTTCTTGAGGCCCTCTCAATGTGACCCCGGTGCCCACGACAGCATCTGGATTCCCTCTGCAGCCCCATGCTACCCGCCTGCCCGAGGTGGATCACCACGCTCTGTGTGTCCCCAGTGGCCTGCGCCCTGGCCTGGCCAGACCAGCTGCCTTCTCACTCTCTGGGGGCTGAGCTAGCCCCTTGCTCAAAGGAGGGGACTGCAGATCGGTCCTCCGGAGGGCTCCCCTTCAGCCTGAGGGGCCACACCTTGGGCCCTGCACTCACCCTCACCAGAGCTCAGGAATTCCTCACAGTGACCGTCCCTCTGAGTCAGTGTGGTTTCACTCACCACACCAGACTGAGGTGGTCCTCACAGTGTCAGTTTCAGGGCAGGCTAGAACTATGTCATTTCCAGTCATTTCAAACTGTCACACTGCACGTCTCATGCCTCAAAGGGGGTGGCCCGTGTCCCCACGTACTATGAAGATCAGAGAAGAAGAGGGGAGGTGGGAAACAGGTCAGGATCCAGTCTGTGCCCCTGGGACCCCCAACTCGTCCACTGACCCCTCCTGGGAGAGCTGTTACAGAAATGAAGCAGGACGCCACCCCGGCGCGCAGGTCCCAGGAACCAGACTGGCTTCCAGACAGTTTCTGAGATGTGACCCTTTCCCACGGTTTTCTCTCATAGACACTGGCGCTCAACAAGTATCACATGATCAAAGAGGTGGAAAGAGTACGACACCCAGGATGGACACGGCACTCTCCCGAGCCCGCACCCTGACGGTATTCGTCCCTGGCCCCCAGGCCATTCAGCCTGCCTCCTCCGTGAACTCTCCGACAAATGCTCACACTAGAGAACCCAACCCTCGCCCCCAGGGCCCCACAGACCCGAGGCGCCCCCTCCGCTCTCTAGAACACCTGCTGCCTTCAGGGGCTGACGGAAGGGAGGTGCAAAGGAACCCCACGGCACGCTTCCGCTACCCCCTCCGCGGTAACTGGAGTTCACAAGATCAACCATACCAAGTGCCGGCAGGGATGCGGAGGAACAGGGACGGCTCACACACGCTGGCAGGAGCGAGACACGCACAGCTGCCCCCGCACACAGCGGGAGGCCCCCTGCCTCGGGCCCAGGGGCTGTGCCCACCGGGAGTGCACACGCCATGCGGGAAGCGCCCACGGGCTCACTGGTACACGCACGGGCCCTGGGTGCCCTGTGCTCGGTGGAAGAGACCTCATGGCGCCCAGTCCCTTCATGTGGGTCTCAAGCAAAGCCACAATGACAGAAATTGGACCAGAGGCCGGTGGGGGCTGAAGAAGGTGGCTGAGCGCACAGGGACACAGGGAACGCGTCGGGTGACGGAAGTGTTCTCTGTGCCGTTGGGGGAGGGGGCTGCACAAATACACGCATCTTCCAAAATTCAGAGTGTGCACTCACGTAAGTTTTATTGCATATAAGTCATATCTCATAATGCCAGCTTTTAACATTACTGTCAAATACACCAGGGAGCAAAGCAGAAAACGGGCGAACACGGGCAGGGCGCCGGGCGCTGTGGCCGGCCCCTCGGGAGCCGTGTGGCGCCCCCTTCCCACGAGCTTTCACGCTTCCTTCATAGAAGGATTCACTTAAGTCTTTCTGCACCTACAATAACCAAAGTTCTTTATGGGAACTTTTCTTTTAACGTTTTCTTTTTTTATTCCTGAGACAGCACAAGCAGGGAGGGGCAGAGAGAGAGGAAGAAGAGAGGATCCAAAGAGGGCTCTGCCATGACAGCACAGAGCCTGACGCCGGGCCCGAACTCATGAACCGTGAGACCATGACCTGAGCCTAAATTGGAAGCTTAACCAACTAAGCCACCCAGGTGCCCCCTTTACGGGAACTTCTTCATTCACCTGTGTACCCCCAGACCGTGGTGGATACCCCACGTTTAGCGAGTTAACGCAGGCCGTCTGCTAAGCTCCTGCAGACAGTCAGGAATAAGCAATCATGATGTCTCCATAGACGGTAAAACGACAGCTGTTTCCCAAAGGCTTCCAAGTGGAGGGCGCTGGCTGATGGCACAATAACCACCCCAACCCTCGCCCCCCAAACCTGGGCGGCGCACGTGACGAGCACCGCCTGCTTGCTCGCGCGTCTGTAGGGCGGCCGGGGCTCGGCGGGCGGCCTCCAGCCACAAGCAGGGTGCAGGCCTCTCAGCCCGGCAGCACCCAGAGCACCTTCTTCTCACGGAGGCGATGGGAAGGCTCCCCGGAGGGACGAGGGGAGATGAGCAATCCTCTTCAAGGTCAGGTTTAGAAGGGGCACGCAGTCGTGGTCTACACCCCACAGGCCACATCACGGGACCGAGCCCCACACCCCTCCTCAAATGACAGAGGTCACCAGTGAAGCCTGGGCCTCCGGCCTTCCTGGGGGCGAGGCTGTGGCCCATAGACGCAATGTTCTAACGTTCCCAGGACAGTCACGTTTTATCACCTCCCACCCCTGAGTCCACGCGTGTCTGTCCCGCCACGAGGCATTACTGTGCACAGCGATCGTGCGCACTCACCACTACGGCCGCCATTTCCTTCCTCCTCTCCTGCCTCTCTGACCTTGCATCTGGGATCATCTGCTTCTGGCCTGAAGTACACCCTTTAGAATTCCCTTTTCCCCATGGGAAACTCTCTCCATTTTTGTCTGAAGAAGTTCTCTTTAGCTTTGATCTTAGAAGACACTCTCACTGGCTAGTCTGCGGGCCGCTCTCCAGCACAGGTCTGGCCTCCCGTTCCGCACTGTTCCAGGTCGGCTGCCAGCTCGGCTCTCCCGTGACTTGTGATCTCCACATGTGCACAAAAATGCGTCTAAGTGTGCACCACATTCATGTCACCTGTGCGTGTGGAGTCTGCAGTTTGGTAAATTTCACACATTCTTTTTTAAAAAACACAAATTCACTAAAATGTTGAAGATATCTCATACTGTACTGAAATCAGAAAAATAAATCCTCAATATATAAAATCTAGACAGACAGAATTAGGAATTAGACTTTAAAGGATTTATGGAAAAAAAACCAACGATGGTCAGATGCCACGAAGCAGGCGGCAAAGCCTAACGGTCAGCGTGCGGCCGGGCCGGGCCTCTGCCGTCCCCACCGAGCGGACGGCTAACTTCTCTCCTTTCCTACAACGCAACTTCCTGGGATCTCAGAAGCTGCGACATTCTCTCCCCTTTCCTTCTGGGACGCCAATTAAACCTTTGAGACTTCAGGACCACACCCCTCTGTCTCTCGCCTGCGCTCCTGTCTCCCTTCTTTGCCCTCCATCTGTCCTACAGTCAGGACAGGCTTTGTTCAGAACACCAAATCTCCCTTTAATTACGTCTGCTGTTAAATCCAGAGTTCTTCATTTTGGCTCCTGCGGGTTTCAGTTCTGGAATTTCCATTTGGTCTTATATTTCAAATTCCTCTATGTCACCTTTCACACCCCAAGTTTCCTGCTACAAATTTTGAATGGACCTTTATTACTTTTTTTTTTTTTAACTTTCTTAATGTTTATTTATTTTTGAGGGAGAGAAAGGGGGTATGAGTGAGAGAGGGGCAGAGACAGAGAGAGAAATACACAGAATCCAAAGCAGGCTCCAGGTTCTGAGCTGTCAGCACAGAGCCTGACACGGGGCTTCACCCCATGAGCCATGAGACCATGACGTGAGCCGAAGTCAAGCTTTTATCCAACTGAGCCACCCAGGCGCCCCTATTACCTTAAAAATGGCAAACCTACTCCTTTACTGCCATGTGAACCTGGTATCAGAGGTCTGTGATTCTGTCTCGTTGTCTCTGCTGGTTCTTGCTCACGCCACCTTGACCCCCCAGGCACCCGATGATCTGTGACTGCGCTGGACTACAGGTGTGAAAACCCCAGGAGTCACCTGTGGCCTACAATGGCAACGTCACCTCTAGAGGACTGCTTTTCTTACCTTGACCCGAGTGTGAAGGCTGCGGTGTCCAGAGCCCCCCCGCACACCTGTGACAGGGCTGGCTCACGTCCAGTCCACGCCTGCCCTCAGGGCACTGCCTCTGAAAGTCTCCATGTAAAGTAAAAAAGGTCTCTACGTCTGGTGGGCTCTGGGCTTTGATTTTTCTCCTAGACCAGGGCTGCTCAACTTCGGCACTTTGACGTCTCAGGCCAGATGGTTCTTGGGGGGTGGGGCGGGGGTGCTGCTGTATGTGCCGTAGGGTGCTTAGCAGCTTCCCTGCCCTCCACCCACTAGATGGCAGCAGCGCATCCCTGCCCGGGTTGTGACAAATGTCCCCTGGAGGACAGCCGCCCTGACAAATGACCACCCTCTAGACTTTCAGCGTCACCTCAATGTCTGTTTCGTGGCTCTTTCTTTGAGATTAGCAAACGCTCTCAAGGCACAAACAGCTGCGTGCTGGGCTCGCTTACAGGGACACCTCCCTCCTCCCAGAGAAGGCCCAGAAATTCTCCTTGTTTCCCGTTACTCCAGGATGCTTCCAAGATTTTTTCTTTACGGGGGGTTGGGGAGGAGAATCCCAAACAGGGTTTGGGATGCCGGGCTCAATCTCAGGCCTGTGAGACTGATTAGGACTTGAATCTGATGCTTAACCTACTGAGACAGCCAGGCAACCCCTCAAGATATTTGTAACATTGTATCTGCAGTCAGCACCGTCCAACTGGGCAGCTTCTAGCCACATGTGACTCCTGAGCACTGGAAGTGTGGCTAGTCTGCTCGGAGGGCTGAGTGTGCTCTAAGTGTAAAATACACATCAGGTTTTGAAGACTTGGTATGAAAAAGATGTAAGATATCTCTATAAAAAAGGGTAACTTCTTCTATTGACTGCATGTTACAGTGATAATATTTTAGGTATATTACACAAATAAAATATATTAAAATTAGAGTTTTTTTAAGTTTTGTTTGTTGCTTTTTTAATAATAACCCAAAGTGGGGCTCAACCACAAGATCAAGAATCATGTACTCACTCCACTAACTGAGCCAGCCAGGCGCCCCTAAAATCAGTTTCATCTGTTTTTTACTATTTTTTTAATGTGGGTACTAGAAAATTTAGAATTATGTGTATGTGTGCATTAGTGACTTGCATTATATTTCTACCCTATGGTACAGACGTAAATCACCTAATCTGCCATAACTGGAATCATAAACCATCCAGGGCCCACGTTTCTGAGGACAAAGGGTAAGTTTTCTCTTACCTGTTACTGCTCACGGTGCACACATGCTCAGTAACGCCAGCTGCTAGCAGATAAAGGGAACCCCGGGGGCGCCTGGGAGGCCGTCGGCTGAGCGTCCGGCTCGGGCTCAGGTCAGGATCTCGCAGTCTGTGGGCTCGAGCCCCGCGTCAGACTTGGTGCTGACAGCTCAGAGCCTGGAGCCTGCTTCAGATTCTCTGTCTCCCTCTCTCTCTGACCCTCCCCTGCCTACACTCTCTCTCTCTCTCTCTCTCTCTCTCAAAAATAAATAAAACATTAAAAATTAAAAAAAAAAAAAGAGGGACCCTCCTTCCCGATCTAGGACAGCCTAACTTAGAGAGTTATGAAGACAGAAGATACAGCATAAGTCCTGTTTGCCCCCAAAACATTTATACAGAGTGTCTGAAGATTTACCACCCGAAGGGCCATGAACTCTTTTTTAATAACAACACGATTAACATTTATTAGGCGTTCCCTTCCTGTGGAGTGATTTATCCACAGTTCCACACAGAGCTATAACGTGCAGCAGACACGGGCCCCCCCGCAGTTAACGACCGGAGCTGCCGAGAGTGTGGTGACGTGAGAGGGTCAGCTCTCAGAGCTGAGTGAGGGGCTGGGACAAGGGCCTGGCCATGCCCGCCCAACGCCAGGTGCCCGACAGGCCATCTGCACGTCAAAGCTCCCGAAAGGGCCAACGGCGACCCTGGCAGACCAGCACCTCCATGCGGCGCCTCCTCTGCCCACCTCTAGCCCTCTCTCTCCCGTCCCTGCTCACAGAGGCCCCTCTCATAAATCCCCAGTCCTCCCAGCCCGGCTCAGGGTCAGATTCACAGAGAACCCAGCCCGAGATGATCTTCAGTAGCCCACGTGACAGCTGAGGAAAGACACGGGGAAGGGTAAGTAACGTGACAAAGTAACCTTACTCCGAATTTAAGACGCAGTGAAAGTTATAAACCCCTCACCACATGGCACAGAGAGCGAACGGGCACACGGAAGGACGCTCCACGTCGCATGGCATCGGGGAAATGCACGTGAAAACAGTCACGTGATCCCTCCACACGCCCACCAGAGTGGCCCAGGTCCGGAGCACGGCTCGGCCCAAGGCTGGCGAGGACGCGGGCGGCGGGCGCTCTGGCTCGCTGCTGGGGGGTGGCGAGTCCGGCAGCCGCTCCGGGAGACGGTCCGGTGGTTTCTTACGAAACTCCACACGCCGTTTCCACGCGACACGCCAGCCACGCTCCTGGGTATTCGCCGCAGGAGCTGAAAACCTACGTGCACACGACGTGTGCTCGAGCGACATTCGCGGCAGCTTCACTCAGGATCACAGCAGCCATGTTCACAGCTGACGGAGTCTGGACGCAACCGAGACGTCCCTCAGTGGGCGGACGAGAAACAAGCCGGGGGACACCCAGACCAGGGGGTTTATCCAGCACTGGAAAGCAGCGAGCTGTGAGGCCGTGAAAAGAAGGAATCTGAAAGGCACCTTACTAAGGAAAGAGGCCAATCTGAAAAGGCTACACACTGTATGATTCCAATTCTATGACATTCCGGAAAAGGCAAAACAACAGAGACAGTGAAAAGATCAACGGTCACCAGGGGCTGGGGGAAGGGACGGACGAACAGGTAGAGGACAAGAGATTTCACGGGCAGTGAAACTACTCCGTACGATACCGTAGTGGTGGGGACACGGCATCACTCGCTTGTCCCAACGCACAGAGCGTTCACCCCCAGAGTGACCCCGAGACCAGCTGTGCGCTCCGGGTGACGTGACGTGTTCGTGCAGCCGCATCAGCGGCCCGCTGGGGGTGCCGACAGCGGGGAGGCTGTGCGTGGGGGCGGGCAGGGACACACGGGGAATCTCCGTACCTTCCTCTCAATGTTGCCATGAACCTAAAACTGCTCTAAAAAAATAAAATCTTCACAAAGCAAATATAAATGAACTTAAACAATAAAAGTTATAGATCTACCCAAACACACACACGTGCGTATGCACACGCATGTATACGCACACACACGTGCGTGTATAACAGCAAACCTTTTCACACACAATTTCAGAAGTTTCACAGACCTTCTAGAAGATCCTCGGGCCCAGTTCAAAATATGGAAACACAATACTTTCCCTAGGGCTCCACAGGGAAATGCTCAAAGGCCACTAGCTGTGCATCCTTTGAGAACACAAGCGCCGAGAGGCCACCCGTCCCCACACGCCCCCGCCCCACCCGGCTGCCTGGCTTCGGTCCCGCCTCTCCTCTGCTCCCTGACCCTGGGCAATTCAGCCCCTCCCTGTGAACCAGGCGTCAGGCCTGGAGAAATTCACTGAGAAAGTACGGCTTAAAGGGTCAGCCAGCCTTTCACAGCCGTGTCCCCGGAACTGACGACCCGCGCGTCACCGCTCCTCAACGCGCGGCGCTCAGGGAGGGCGGCTGCCGACACGCGGGCCTGCAGAGATGTGGCAGGCGGGGCGATGTGGCACGTGGCTGGTTCCTAAAGCCCAAACCACTTCGGGACAGGAAGTGCCCGGATGACTCCGTCACACTGGAAACGACCAGCGACCTCGGGTGCAGCGCTTCTCTGACGCTCACGCTTCGAGCCCGCAGCACCCCAGGTCTGTCTGGCTCACCGCCCCGGACTCGGCGGAACAAAGTCCAGGAGTGGAAGGGGTGAGCCGCTCTGATTAGTGTCGGTCCAGCTTCAGCAAGAGGCTGTGGCCCGGGAGGGGCCGCTCCACCCGGTTGGTCCCACACAGTCTCCAGACAGCTCAGGAGCTCCCAGGGGCCTGAGGCCTGACTCTGAGCACGTTTTAATTCTAGCAGAACCAAGAGAGCAACTGTGCCAACCCAGAACCTTGGTTTGAAGTGGAAATAATTAAAAGGCATTAGAAGACGAGGCCCTTGCTCCAGAAAATTTACAAAAGGACATTTCATGAAAACAACTGGACATACTTACCTTTAAATTTCGATCTAATGTTTGCCAGTTCTTTGTTTATTCTCTTTATTTCTGCTTCTTTACTTTTGCCTAAAAAAGAACACAAACACATTCTTACTTTAACTTATTTCTGAGCAAACATCTGTTCCCCAACAAGACCAACACCTCTCAGAATTAAAGGCAAAATCACTGCTTTTAGGAGGCAAAGAAGCGGACTGCCAGCAGCCAGAACCAGCAGGGAGGCAGCTGGGACAGAAGCCGGGGCCCCGACGCAGGCCGTCCCAGGTCAGAGCCCCTGGTCAGAGCCAGCGAGTCTGTAAGCAACACACAGAAAATCTGCCACTCCAAAAACAGAAAGGGACCTACAGCAGCATTTTTACTTTACTTTTATTATATTTAGTTTAGACGAGAAAGGGGGCTCGGGAGGCGGGGAGGGGGAGAGAATCTTAAGCAGCCTCCACGCTCAGCACAGAGCCCAACGTGGGGCTGGATCCCACGACCCTGGAATCATGACCTGACCCAAAAATCAAGAGCTGGACTTTCAACCGCCGGAGCCCCAGGTGGCTCTACAGCCCCATTTTTAATCCCACCTTTTGCCACAATTCTGGAACTGTAAGCACTCAAAATACCTGCGGAACATTTTCCACACTTAATAGTTAACTCCTAAAATTGACTGTTACTCCCATGGATAATTTTTAAAGTATAAAGTTTTAACTATTTTAGCAGCTTCCAATTTTCTTTCCCTATGAAATCCACCAACCTATAAAATTTGATAAATCCACTTTTGCCATATGCAATGAAGTCTGGGAAGTCTTCTTCATTATATGAAAAAGAGAAAGTACATTATATACATGATAGTCAAACTTTTGCTACATTCTAGATCTCCTGCTAAAGTGGATTTAATCCAATCAATATCTGCATGTATGGAGCATGTTGGCCATGGAACGGAGGTCAGACTATTCACCACCACCTTGACCAAATGTGGAGACCAAGGCTTAGAGAGCACGGAGACTTTCTGAGCGCTACCGATCCTGACAAGTACTATAAAAATACGAGAAATGATTCACCACACGGGACACAGTGAGTTGTACGTGGAAATACATCTGTGTAAACGCCCACCGTTCTGAAAGCAGGAACGAGTTCACTAGTAAAGAGCCTCTCCGGCCGAAGCCCTGCGGCAGCGACAGCATGCGAGGGGAGGAGCGGCTTCCGCACCGGCCCCGCCACCAGCCCCGGCCACCGGCCACCGCAGCGCCACCGGCCCCCCCCCCCCCCCCCCCCCCCCCCCCCCCCCCCCCCCCCCCCCCCCCCCCCCCCCCCCCCCCCCCCCCCCCCGCGCTCACACACGCCCAGGCGCTGCGCTAGCCCGTGTCCTCCTCCAGAAGCGCTGTCCACCAGCTCTGCCTCCTTTGCCTCCCCCTGTGGAACCTGTCACCTCCCCCAGCAAGGCGGCCGGCCTCCCTCCCTCCAGGACACTTCCAGAACAGCATTTCTCTTTTACCACTAACATGCTAGTAAATAGGGCTTCACACGTGCTGGAGTCAAGGTCCTCCCTAGGAAGCCCCAATGGCGCAGCTGGCCAGGGCCACGCAGCAGGCACACTCACCAGGCACCGCTCGAGGTGCCGAGACAGACGTAGGTTAAAACAACACTTCCTGCCCTCAGGGAGCCACCGTTCCAGGCAGCGGCGGGGGCTGGAGACCTTGAACAGAGCAAGCACGGCACAGTCAGCTCTGGGCAATGAGGGAAGCAGGCAGGCTGGGGGGAGGGGGGGCATCCGCAGCAGCCCTGGTGTCCTGCAGGCCAGAGCCCATCACAGCAGTTAAGAAAAGACGCAGCCAAAGGTCCCCTGAAGACCCAGGGGGGCACCTGGAGGAGCAGTGGGCTTAATGGCCCAGGGTGGCAGGTACGTCATTCTTAATGAGTGTTATTTTTGCTGAAGCAGACTTTTTGGATCTGGCTAAAATGGCCATGAAAATGATGCCTTGGTAGCCTCCTGCTTCACACCCACAAAGCCTGTAGGCAGCCTCACACATCATAGACTGAGTGTGCACCTGAGCGTGCACGTGCCCACGTGTGCCTGTGTGTGCATCCACACGTGAGTCTGTGTGAGCGCGTGTGTGCGCCCGTGTGTGCATGCACACACACCTGTGTGGGGTACGTGCATGGATGCCAGGGTAAGTGTGCCCCTGTGAATGCACATACGCGTGCCCGCGGGTGTCACGCCTGTGACTGTGTGTGCACACGCGTGCGTGTGTGCTTCTCTCACGGTGCACAGGAACCTGCTCCCGTGCTCTCTCTGGTACGTGCGCACTGCTCCACGTACAAGCCCTACAGGCCACATACAAGGAGAAGAGGCCCCTTGAGTGGCAGGAACCTACGTTGTGCAGACGGTCAAAACTAGGGAGATGGCGGAAAGAAGCAGTAATGCTAAATGAGCTAAACTGATGTCCGTAAAACCTGCAGACGTTACCCAAGATTAGAAAATCACAAAATAAAACTAAAAGCGCATAGGATTATAAGGGTCACCACCAGGAGAAGCAGAAACGGTTACACGATGCTCTGTCCACAGAATAAGACCAGGGCTAGGGCAAGAAGCTATGGCCTTTTACCCAAAGTTTTTTCTTAAAGTGGCCAGTTTAGGGGCGCCTGGGTGGCTCAGTCGGTTGAGCATCTGACTCTTGGTTTCGGCTCAGGTCATGATCTCACGGGTTGTAGAATCGAACCCCACAGTTGAGCATGGAGCCTGCTTGAGATTCCCCCTCTCTCTCTCCCTCAGCCCCCTCCCCTGCTTGCGCTCACACTGTCTCTAAAATAAATTTTTAAAAATTAATGAATAAAATAGCCGATTTGCAACGCGCAAGTACACATTCTTCCTCACCAGGGCAGGGGAGGACTGTCCGGGAGGAGGCATGGGCACACGCCACGAGCGGGCTCCAGAGGGGGCGAGTGCGGCTGGGGTCGGGGTGCTGCCTCTGCTCCCTCTGCAACCAAGGGGGGTTGCTTCACACCTCTGAGCACACCCCCTCAAAAGGAAACCCACCAAAAGCCACGGGACTTGGCGCAGTCCGTGAGAGAAGGTTGGAGAAGAACGGCCTGCCGGCCAGACCAGAGAATAGGAGAGCCTGAGGCTGGCCCAGCGGCTTCGCAAGGCGGGCTGTGAGGACGGGCGGGGGCGGGGGGGGGGCCGCGGCGCTGCAGGTATCATGGAACAGAAGTCAGGTAAGTAAGAAATAAAAAAATCATTCCAGAAACAAAGAATAACCTAGGAGGAGCACAAGAACAGACAAACACAACAGAGGTCTTGACAGAAACAGAAGCTACAAAGAAGAGTGTTCAAATCAAACAGAAATGCAGAACGAGATAAAGGGTTCAGGAAAGAGTAGCAGACACTGAAAACGGACGAAGACACAACATGCGGCAGGAGTCCCTGAGGACGGCGGCTGGCCAGGCAGCGGAGACGACAACGCGTCACCTGAAATGACCACGGGTGTTCCCGGGAACGCCGCCCCCAGATAACACGCACAATACATATTCTAATAAAGCACCTGACTTTACAGAAAATAAAATCCTCTGAACATCTAGACGAAAGGAGCCAGTGGCTTGTGTGAGAAAATCAGATCCCCTCAGATGCCGGCATCGCGTCACCGCAGGAGGAACGGCAGGGACACATGGGCTCTGGGAGGAAATGAGACATGAGACCAGGACATTCGAGCCGGCGCCATGGGCCCCACGCACGCCCAGCACAAACGTGCTCCACGCGGCACTCAGGGCGCAAGCACGTGCCCAGGCTGCTTCTGCCACTCCAGAAGGGCCGATGCCCAAAGTTTCCAGGGATGCCATCCCAAAAAACAGCACGGAAGTGAGGGTGGGCACGGTAGCGGCAGACCCTCGCATGCGCTGGGATGGCACAGATCAGGCACGGCTGCGGCCAGGCGGGGCGAGGGAGGAGGCTGGCCCCAGCCACCGCAGCCCCAGGGGGCGGGGGCAGAGCGGGCTGGGTGCCACAGGGAGCGGGAGGCAGTCTGCCTGGTCACCCCCAGCGTCCGTGAGACCCCAGGTGTGGACGAGGCTCGAGAGAAAACCCCGGCCGTCCTGCGCCCCGGGCCCGCCCACGGCCCTTCCCCTCCCGGACGCGTGCCTCCGAGAGGAGGAGGCTTCGCAGCACAGCGTCCGGCAGCGTGAGCAGCCCACACCGCGTCGTGGGATCGCGGTCTGGGAGCACCAGCTCCCACTGCAAGAATCCAGGCTGCTCGGCAGAGCTGCTGGCCCCACGGCGGGCAGAGGCCCGTGACCAGCCTGGACTTCTCGAGACTGTCACAGAGCACGCATCCCCAAGGCCATGCCAGAAACACTCACACTCAAGTGAAGAGACTATCAGCCACCGGCGGGAACAGCCCGAGCTTCAAAAAGGATAAAAGTGCGATGGTCAAAATTCACAAAAACATTTAAACACATGAGTCCCAAGTTACATTTTAAAAAAGCAGCGAGGAGGAAAACTGCATTTTAAAAACCACCCAGTAACCTTGAGAGAATAATTAAGGAACAAGTTGACTTGAAAACTGGTAAGCAGGGGCGCCTGCGGGGCTCAGTCAGTGAAGCGTCCGACTTCGGCTCAGGTCATGATCTCACTGTTTGTGGATTCGAGGCCCATGTCTCGGGTTCTGTGCTGACAGTTCGGAGCCTGGAGCTGCTTCGGATTCTGGGTCCCTCTGCCCCTTCCCCACTCACTCACTCGCTCGCGCTCTCTCTCTCTCTCTCTCTCAAATATAAATAAACATTAAAAAAGAAAGAAAACTGATAAATGAAGGGAAAGAACCAAACCCCTACCTGCCTCTTCCACAGGAACCGCCCCCCAGGGAGGCCGGGAACAGTCTCCTCATACAAGGGGCCCCACAAGTCTATGGAGAAGAATGAGAATATCCCCTCGCGCTCCCTCCCCCCAGATGAATGGCTGGACCGGAGCAGCTGCCAGCGGCCCAAGGAGTCAGACAGAAGCCACACAAGCCCCGTGGGCAACAGCAGTGTCACCTCCCGTCCTGCCGAGGCATCGGCTTTGCGTGACTTGGCCTCCATACCCAGCTGCCAGGTGGCCAAGAACATGGCGAAACGCACTATGACCTCCACAACTTAATGCCCCTTAAATGTCCTGGTCTTCAGTAGACTGTTGTAAGGAGAAGAAAGGAATATAGAGTAAAGATCACAGAACAGGACATGTTTAGAAATGGGCAAGACCAAACCAGAATGTTCAGGATGCATCCTTGAGTGAGAAACCTGTAAAGGACACCAAGAAACCCGACGATGACAGGAGGCTTGGAGGGGAGACCAATGGGACGGGGCAAGCGGAAGGGCTTCTGGGGCCATCACCTGGGCGGAAGTTGCTTTATCATAATTCGTTAATTTCCAAACACAGGTTTTATGTGATTTTTCTCTGTGTTTTATTTTACAACAGAAAGGAGAAACCACGAGTAAACTGCCCTGTAGACAACAGGCTCCCTGCTCAAGCTGAGGCTGGACACGCCCCTGTTTCGGGCTGGGTCCCTTCGATCCGTCTGACCGCAGCTCCCCTGCACAAAACCCAAGTCTCCCCCGAGGACAGCGGATGCCATCGTGCCTGTAGTGCGGCCGACGTACAAGGTCCTGCTCACTGTTCACGGTCCCCTTCCTAAGGGGCGGAGCCCCCCACCAGCCATGCCCTTCTCTCCCCACCTAGTCCCCTGCAGTAGCCTCTCCTCCACCTCACCCCCCCAACTAAGCCGCAAGGATGTCACCCTTCAAGAACCCCCATGACCCCTCCAACAGGGTCAGGTGCCCCATTGTGTCTGCTGCCACAGTGACCCTGGTCTCCTGGGCCCTTCTGGTCACTGTTCCCACCTGATTTTCCACCATCTCAACAGCCTTGCACAGGCACACCCACCACAGGGCTGGCTGGTGACCAACACAGACAAAGGAGGCGGGGCAGGATGACCAGGGTCACCTCTCGAGGGGAGGGGCAGGGCAGCCCACTCGGGGGCTCCCAGAGAGAGGGGCGCTCGTGAGACAGTGCACAGACACACGGGTGGTGGGAGCCGGGCGGGAGCCCACCTGGGTGCAGGTCCAGGCTGGGTCACCCGATTCGCTGACCGGGCTATCGCCTGAGTGCTCACCTCCCAGCGGGGACACCACCGGGGGCGCCAAGAATTACAGCCCTCACGGCACTGCCTGGCACGTGAGCCCACAAACACCAGCCCCGAACTGGATGGTGGCTGCTTTTACTCAGCTGAACAAGCCGATCCCTGAGGGTTAACCCTTCCAACGCCAAAGGGGAACGCCATCCGCTGCAGTGTGCTCTAACGCGTCTGCCCAAGGGTTAGAAGAAAATCTATCGTAACTGCGGGTGACATGCAGATTAACACATTCAAACCACCACTTATGTCCTGAATTTACCAAAATGTCCTGGAGGCCTCTCCCACTGTGCACTATCAATCCCTCATTCTCCACGAGGTGAGGACACCACAGACAGAGCACCCTGTCCCCTGGGGTCCGTCCGGGGCTTTCCCGGTACAGGCTAGTTCATGCTCATTCATACTATACTTCTCTCCAGACAGAGGGTCCCACCAACAACCAAGCCACCCCACACAGCTGGGAGCAAATCTAGCAAACCACCTTATCTTTTCAGTTGAAGAATTCGCTTTGGCGGCTTGGGGAGAGGTCTACAGCCCACCCTGACTTCAGGAATCAATTGTGAAAGGGAAAACTGTCAGCCAGAGTAACTGGCCTGCAGCGATGGCCTCAGTGGGGCGGTAGTGGATCTCTGCCCACAGGAAGAGCTGCCGGTCTCTGCCGGCCGGTACTGTCTCTGTCTGAAGTGCAGCAGGTCACTCAGCCGCTGAGGAGACCGAACTTGTGACAGGCAATCCCCAGAGTGGACTCACGGGCTCTGGCAGCTAACGAGTAACCAGACGAGCCCACTGCCCCAAATGAGCAACAATCCGTGCCCAGTGAGTAGCAAACAACGCACTCTGCAGATAGGTTTTAATAAAAGCTTCTGGATTTTTAGAAATCCCGCCCCGCTCGGTCTTCCAGAAGAACACGCTGGTTAATGATTTCTCGTCTGCACGCTGAGCGAGTCAGCTGACAGTGCCAGCGTCCGTGACCCTGAGACTGAAAACAGAGAGCACAGAACCAAAGTGCTAAAACCTTAAGGCAGTATGAAATTGACAATGAAATTTGGTCTAAATAAAGAATTTTAAGGTATTTTAAAATAAGATATTTTAAAATTTTTTTTAAAGTTTCAAATAATTGGGGCACCTGGGTGACTCAGTCAGTTAAGTGCTGACTCTTGGTTTCGACTCAGGTCATGATCTTGATTTCACAGTTCACAGGATAGAGCCCCAAATTGGGCTTTGCGCTGACAGCACAGAGCTTGTTTGAGACTCTCTCTCTCTGCCTCTACCCTGCTCACGCTCTGTAAAATTAAGTAAACTATAAAAAAGAAAGAAAATAATTTCATTAAGTAAACCTAAAGCTCAAAATTTACCAAACAAAAGCCTATTTTTGAAGGAAGATATTGTTGCTAAAACTGTACTGAAGGGGCCAGCACAGTGGTCAACAAAGTGTGAACCTAAGCCTGCACTGGAACGCCATTCCATGTCTTAACGTGTGGGGCCCTCAACTTCATGTCTCGGTGCCTCAGTTTCTCCTTCATTAAATGGGAATATTACCCATGAGCAGGCTGCGATGAGGACCACACAAGACAACAGGCAAAAAGACCACACAAAGCAGAGCAGCCGCAAGAGGCGTAAGGATCAACAGCGGGGGTCCTCTCTACATTCCCCCGTTGCCAGTGCACAGGATGGACGGGCCTCAGAACGGAGACCCTCAACAACAAATCAGAACAAAAGACTTCAAATACCAGAAGCTGTTATGCCACAGAAGATAAAGCCACTCTTGACTCTGGCAAACATTAACTGGATTATCTTTTTCTATTGAAGTGCAGTTGACACACAATATTGTTAGTTTCAGGTATATAACATAGGGATTCAACATTTATATACATTAAAAAGTGATCACCACTAGAAATCCAGCTACCCTCGGTCATCATACAAAGTGGTTACTTACGTATTATTAACTATGTACCACATCCCCGGGTCTTATTTTATGACCGCAAGCCTGTACCTTTAATCCCCTTCCCCTATTTGGATCAACTCCCAACCCCCTCCATGGCAACCACCAGCATGTTCTTATATCTATGAGTCTATTTCTATTCTGTCTTGTCTTTTCATTTGTTTGATTTTTGAGATTCCACACATAAGTGAAATCATGTGGTATATGTCTTTCTCTGACTTATTTCTCTTGGCATCATACCCTCCAGGTCCATCGATATTGAGGCAAACCATACGATTCCATCCTTTTCGTGACTAATATTCCTCTGTGTGCGTGTGTGTGTGTGCGCGCGCACACGGGTGTATGTGTGTGTACATGACAAGTACACGTCTTCTATCAACAGACATTTCACCTGCTTCCATATCTTGGCTACTGTCAATAATGCTGCAATAAACACCAGGGTATGTATCTTTTTGAGTTTGTGTTTTCGTTTTCTTCAGATAAATACCCAGAAGCAGAGTTACAGAATCCTATGGCATTTTAATTTTTTGAGGAACCCCCACACGATTTCCAAAGAGCTTGCACCAGTGTGCGTTCCCACCCACAGCACACAGGGGTTCCCCTTTCCCCCTCCCTCTCCAACACTGGTGATTTCTGGTCTTTTTGACACTAGTCATTCTGACAGGTGTGAGGGGACGACTCGCAGTGGTTTTGATTTGCATTTTCCCTGATGATGAGTGATGATGACCATCTTTTCATGCATCTGTTGGCCGTGGCGTATTTTTTCTTAACAGCTTTACTGAGATAGAACTCCTATATCACACAATTCACTCATTTAAAGTCCATAATTCAATGGCTTTTAATATATTCAGAGCTGTGTATTAGTCACCACAGTCTAATTTTAGAAAACGTTCATCTCTCCAAAAAGAAACCTCAAATCCATTAGCAGTCACTCACCAGCTCCTCATCCCCCAGCCCGTGGCAATCACTAATCTACTTTCCCAGTAGAGTTCCCTCCGCTCAACATTTCAATAAATCAAACCTTTACATGGTCTCTTGTGATTGGCTTCTTTCACATGGTATGTTCTCAAGGTGCTAGAATTTGTATTCCATCTCTTTTTATTGCTAATAATACTGCATTACCGTTGATCCTTGAATAACAGGAGTTTAACCTGTGCAGGTCCATTTATACGTAAATTTTTCTCGATAAATACAGTATGGCACTGTACATGTATTTCCCTTGTGAGTTTCTGAGTAACACGTTCTTCTCTCCAGCTTACTTTACTGTAAGAGGATGGCGTACAGGACAAACAACTCACAAAGTACGCGCTGACTGTGCGATCGGTAAGGCTTCCAGTCAATAGCAGGCTATTTATTAGTAGTTAAACTTTGAGGTGCCAAAAGTTACATGCAGATTTTTGAATGTATGGGGGGTAAGTGCCCTTAACACCACGCTGTTTAAGGACCAAACGTATATGGGTCTACCACATTTTGCTATCTGTTCATCACTTGATGGATTTGGAGGTTGTTTCTACTTTTTGGCTACTATGAATAATGTTGCTATGAACACAGGCAGACGAGTATCTGTGTGACATGTTTTCATTTCTCTCGGGTCGACACCTAGGAGTAGCACTGCTGGGCAGCATGATAACTCCATGTTAGAGGAACTAACCAGGTGTCCCCCCAAAGGGCAGCACCATTTACATCACTGCTAGAAAAGAACGAGGGTTCCAATTTCTCCATGACTTTGCCGATGATTGCTATGGTCCATCATTTTTATTACAGCCATATTAATGAGAATGAAGGAACATCTTACTGTGGTCTTAATTTGCATTTGCCTGAAGGCTTTTAATGTGCTTACTGGACATTTGTATATCCTTTTTGGAGAAATGAATATGCAAATACTTTATCCATTTTTAATTGACTTGTCTTCTAATTCAGCTATTTGTGTGTTCTGGATACAAGCCTTCATCATCAAATACATGATTTTCTTTTTTTTAATATATTTTATTGTCGAATTGGAAAAATACATGATTATGAAATATTTTCTCATTCCTGGGTTGTCTGCTCACTTTCCTGATAGCACTTTGCAGCATGAAAAGTTTTTAATTTTGATGAAGCCTAATTTATTTATCACTTATACCTCTATCAATGTATCTGAGAATCCTTTTCCCAAGGCCACAGAAATTTACTATTTTCTTGTAAGAATTTTAGAGCTTTAGCTTTTGCATCTAAGTTAGGAGATATTTTGAGTTAATTTTTGGGTACGATGTGAGGTAGAGGTAATTTTATTCTTTTACTTGCGGATGCCCAGTTCTCCAAGCGACATTTGTTTAAAAGATTCCTCTTCTCTGCCACTGAACTGTCTTGGCATTCTTGTCAAAAATCAATTGGCCACAAAGGTCAAGATTTGCACTCTCAATATCCTTCCATTAGTCTGTGTGTCTATCCTTATACCATAGCAACACTGTCTTGATCACTTTGTATTAAGCTTTGGAATAAGGAAGTAAATCCACTAACTTTGTTCAACATCAACTTTGTTCGTCTAATCAGTCCAAGCCTGATTTGACTACTATGGGTCCCTTGAATTTCTGTTTAATTTTTTTAATGTTTATTTATTTTTGAGAGACAGAGAGAGTGAGAGAGCATGAGAGGGGAAGGGCAGAGAGAGAGAGAGGGAGAGAGAGAGAGAATCCGAAGCAGGCTCCAGGTTCTGAGCCGTCAGCACAGAGCCCAACACAAGGCTCTAACTCACACACTGTGAGATCATGACCTGAGCCGAAGTCAGACACTTAACCGACTGAGCCACCCCAGGCGCCCCTTGAATTTCTGTTTGGATTTTAGAATCAGCTTATCTCAGCAAAAAAAAGGCATCTAGGATTTTTTTTCTAGGATTTTTTTAAAAATAAATATTGCATCAAATCTGTAGGTCAACTGGGGATTGTTGATATCTTAATAGTATTACGTCTTCCAATCCATAGACAGAGGATGTCTTTCCATTTATCTAGGACTCCTTTACTCCCTTCCAAAAACTGGTCATAGTTAAGTGGAAAAGTGATGGGCTTTTCTGTCCAAACTTCTGCCGATGTATTTTACTCTTTCTGATGCTACTGTAAATGGAATTGTTTCCTTCACTGTCGGTGTGAACCTTCCTCAACCCATTTATAATTCTAATCGTTTTTTATGGATTTCTTATTTTCTATATACAAAATGATGTCACCTATACATAGGGATCATTCTATTTCTTTCCAACCTGGATGCCTTTTATTCCTTTTTCTTTTGTCACTGCCCAAGCTACAGCCTACAGTATTAAATAGAAGCGGTGAGAGCAAACACTCTTGTCATGTTCCTGATCTGATAGCCAAACAGTCTTTCACCATTAAATAGGACCTTAGCTATGGATTTTTCATAGATACATAGACATTCCCTTTTTATTTCTAGTTCATTGAGTATTTTTATCATAAAAGTGTACTGGGTTTTGTTAATGTTTTTTCTGCATCTACTGATACGACCAGATGTTTTTAGTTTCTTGTTGTATTAATAATAGTTATTTCCAGATGTTAAGCCAACCTTGAATTCATGGGATAAATCTCACAATGACCTGACGTATAATCTTTCTCATTCTTGCTGGATCCAGCTGGCTAGTATCTGACTGAAGAGCTCAGCTTCTAAATTCACAGTGGGTATTACACCGTAGTCTCCTTTCCTGTGATGTGGTCAGCTGTTCTTATCAGGGTAATCGTGATCTCAGAATGAATTGGAGAGTATTTCTTCCTCTAATTTTTTTCCTCAAAGAATTTGTAAAGGATTAGAACTGAGTATTTAAGTTTTTGGTAGAATTCACCAGTGAAGCCACCTGGGCCAGGATTTGTTCTTGTGGGAAATTTTTAAATCACTGACATAATCTCTTGGTTATAAGTCTATGCAGATTTGTTTCTTCTTGAGTGATTTCCAGTTACTTGTGTCTTTCTATGAATTTCTCCATCTTATTTAAGTTACCTAATTTTTTTTTTTAAAGTAGGTTTCACGCCCAGTGCAGAGTCCAACACAGGGCTTGAACTCACAACCTTGAAATCAAGATCTGAGCTGAGACCAAGTGTTGGACGCTTAACTGACTAAGCCACCCAAGTGCCCCATGCTCTCCAGTCTCTGGCACACAGTTATGCATAGCATTCTATTATAACCCTTTTTATTTCTATAACGGCAGTAATGTCCCTTTCTTCATTCTTGATTTCAATAAATTTGAGTCTTTTCTTTTTTTCTTGGTCAGTCTAGCTAAAGGTTTGTCAGTTTTGATGATCTTTTCAAAGAACTAATCATTGATCTAATCTTATTTTCCTCTTTCTGCTTGGTTTGGGTTTTGTTTGCTCTTCTTTTTCTAGATTCTTAAAGTGAAGTATTAGGTTAATGACTTGAGATCTTCTTTCTTTTTTTCTTTCTTTTTTTTTCCTTTTATTTTTTACGTAGGCTCCATACCCAGCACAGAGCCCAACACGATGCCAGAATTCACAACCTGGAGGTCAGAAACTAAATTAAGATCAAGAGTCAGATGCTTAACTGAATGAGGCACCCAGGCGCCCCTTGAGATCTTCTGTCTTAACCTATGTTATAGGACTTAGACCCAGGCGATCTGCCGCTCCCCACTCCATCCCCTCTCCTTGGAATATGGGTTCCACTCGCCTTCTCTTCCCCCAGAAGCTGCCCCAAGGACACAGCCTTGAGAGTGATGTGTGCTGAGACCGTCTGGACAGTAGATGTGACTGAATCTAGTTGAGGTCTCTATATAAACTTCTTAAGATTTCGGAGATAGGTACAAAGATCTATTAGTTCTTCAGTCGCCCAAGCCAAACCTCGTACGTAAGTTATTTTCCTTATTAAACTTGCCCCCTACCGATCTAGAGTGGCCTGCCTCTTGGGTCAGTCTCTCCCTGCCCTCCAGATACAGGGCCCAGTTTCAGATTGCACCCAGGAAGCTCCCAAGAAACTTACAAACCAACACCCTTGTGTTTTCTTCTTTGACCCAGCAGTTATTTAGGACGGTGTTTAATTTTCATATATTTGTGAATTTTTCAAATTTCCTTCTGTTACTGATTTCTAATTTCATCCTAATATGACTGGAAAACACACTTTGTATGAACTCAATCCTTTGAAATTCTGAGGCTTCTATGACCTAACATAGAGTCTACTGTGAAGAATGTTCTGTGTGCCCTGGAGAAGAATGTACGAATTCTGCTCCTGCTGGGTGAAGAATCTGTAAGCGGACTGCTGGGCCTGAATGGTTCACGGTGTTCACTGCTGATCGTGTCTAGTTGTAGATCTATTACTGGAAGTCATGTTCTGAAGTCTCCCACTTTTGTGATTATCTACTTCTCCCCATGTATTTGGGAGCTCTGTTACTAGGTGTAGCTATGTTTATTACTGACATAGCTTAAGGGGCTCCTGGATGGTTCAGCTGGATAAACGTCTAACTCTTGATTTCAGTTCAGCTCATGATCCCGTGGTGGTAAGACTGAGCCCCGAGTTGGGCTCCACACTGGGCACGGAGCCTGCCTGAGATTCTCTCTCCCTCTGCGCCATCTCTGCTCACTTGCTCACATTCTCATTCCCTCTCATAAATAAATAAATAAATAAACAAGGAATATATCTTGAGAGACTGACCCTTTATCATTATAAAATGTTCTTCCAGGCCTCTAGATGTCGTCTTAACATCTATGCTGTCTAATATGAGGACGGCCGCTTCAACTTTCTTCTGGTTACTACTTGCAAGGCACATGATTTTTCTTTATTTTACTTGTTATCTTGCAATCTATAGTCTCCTTGCCTTTTAATTCAAGTGTTCAATCCACTGACGTCTAAAATAATTACCAATAAGGCAGAATTCACCATCTGCCATTTTGCTATATTTTCTACATACCTGTGTTCTTGTATTCTTCCATTACTGTCTTCTTTTGTGTTAAACAGACCTTTTTTAGTGTACTACTTTAATTCCCTTGTTATTCTTTCGCTGTATTTTTTTTAAGCTACTTTCTTAGTAGTTGCCTGGAGATGATAACACCTTAACTTAAAACAATCCAAACTTAGTTGTAACAGTATACAGAAAACTCGCTCCAATATATATGCTCTGCCTCTCCCCCCATTCTTTGTACTATTATTGTCACAAATTACATCTTTATATGTTATAAGCCCATCAGTACAGTTTTTTTTAAATAGTTTATTGTCAAATTGGTCTCCATACAACACCCAGTGCTCCTCCCCACAAGTGCCCTCCTCCATCACCACCTCTTTTCCTCCTCCCCCTCCCCCTTCGTTTTCAGTATTCAATAGTGTCTCAGGTTTTGCATCCCTCACTCTCCCCGGCTCTCCTTCCCTCTTCCCCTCCCCATGGTCCTCCATTAGGTTTCTCCTGTTTTCCTGTTAGACCTATGAGTGCAAACATATGATATCTGTCCTTCTCCACTTGACTTATTTCACTTAGCATGACACCCTCGAGGTCCATCCACTTTGCTACAAATGGCCAGATTTCATTAAAGTTTTTAAGTTTATTCATTTATCTTGAGAGAGAGCTAGTGTGGGAGGGGGAGAGAGAAAGGGCAAGATGGAGAGAGGGAGAGAGAGAGGATCTCAAGCAGGCTCCACAGTGTCAGCCCAGAGCAGACACAGGGCTCAACCCCACGAACCATGATGTCATGATTTGAGCCAAAACCAAAAGTTGGAGGCTTAACCTACTGAGCCACCCAGGCGCCCCAGTACAGTTTTATTTCAACAGCATGTAAATTAAAATTGTTTAATGCAGTTGTCTTTTAAACCAGATAAAACACAAAAAGTTATTTTTAAAATGATGCTTTTATATTTACCTATGCAGTTGTCTTTACCACTGGTCTTTATTTCTTCATGTATTCTACCATTTAGTGTCCTTCAATTCAACCTGAAGCCCTCCCTTTAGTATTTACTGTAGGACAGGTCTGCTAACAACAGACCCCCTCACGCCGACTTAATAACATCTTAATCTCTCCATTTATGAAGGGCGTCTCTGCCAGCATTGTGCAGATGTCAGCCCACGGCCTCCGGGCTCCATGGTTTTAGATGAGAAGTCGGCTGTTAGTCTTGAGGATCCCTTGAAGATCTCAACTTCCTCACTGCTTTTCCGAGGTCTTGATCTTTCAAAGGTCTGCCTGTGACATGTCCAGGTACTGATCTCCTTAAGTTTACCCTATAGATATGCAGATTAGTGTTCGTCACCAAATTCGAAGAGTTTACATCTTCAAAATGATCTTTGCGTATCTTTCTCCTATTCCTCTTGCTATGGAACTCCAATTATGGATATATCAGTATGCTAGATGATGTCCCACAGACCTCTGAGGCTCTATTCATTTCTTACTTTTTTATTTCCTGTTCCTGGGGCGCCTGGGTGGCTCAGTCGATTAAGCCTCCAACTTCGGCTCAGGTCAGATCTCACATTTGTGGGTTCAAGCCCTGCATCAGCCTCTGTGCTGACAGCTAGCTCAGAGCCTAGAGCCTGCTTCCAGTTCTGTGTCTCCTTCTCTCTCTGTCCCTACCCCTCTCATGCTCTGTCTCTCTCTATATCAAAAATAAATAAAACATTTTTTTAAAATTTTATTTCCTGCTCCTCACATTGGATCTATACTTACTGTGATATAGATCTTAATTTAATTATCTTAACAAATTTATTCTCAAATCCACCCGTTCTTTCTTCTGCCAGCTCAAATCTGCTGTTAGGCTCCTCTAATAAATTTTTAAATGCAGTTATTGCATTTTCAATTCCAAAATTTCTATCTGGCTTTTTTAAAAAATAATTTCTACCTCTTCATTGACATGCTCTATTTGGTGAGACATCATTTTCATTTTTTCCTTGAATTCTTAAGACATGACGTAAGTTCTCATAACAGATTTATAATACCAGATTTAAGTCTTTGTCTAATAAATTTAACATCTGGCCCTTTTTTTTTTTTAGTGTTTTATTTTTATTTTTGAGAGAGAAAAAGACAGTGTGAGCAGGGGAGGGTCAGAGAGAGAGGAAGACACAGAATCCGAAGACAGGCTCCAAGCTCTGAACTAGCCATCAGCACAGAGCCCGGTGCAGGACTTGAACCCACGAACCATAAGATCGTGACCTGAGCCAAAGTCAGACGCTTAACTGACTGAGCCCCCCTGGCGCCCCGCCTCTGTACCTTTTCAAGGGTAGTTTCTATAATCTTTTTTCCTGGATGGACCATGTTTTCCTTTTTCTTTGTAGATCACATAATTTTTTTACTGAAAACTGGGTATTTTAGGCAATATAACGGTGGCAACTCTGGAAATCAAAATGTCCCCCTTCTCAGGGGCTGCCGAGGCTGGCAGCACCTGGCATTTCATTTGCTCCTATCGTTATTGATGCAGTTGATTTTTTAGTGAACACCCTTAATCTGTTCTGTAAAGTCCACAAATTCCCCTTAGTTCACAGCTACTGCAGTCTTTGCTCAGCGAACTGGCCGGGCAGTTAATGATTGCTCAGGGACTTCCTTGCATAAGAGGCCCAAGGAGTCCGTGTATGAAAGTGCACTTTCAGTGCGGAGGCAGCTGTGACTCTGCCTTTGCCTGCACTTCCTATTTGCAGAGGGACTCGAGATCGGCCAGAGGCGAGGCGCTGGGGCCCTCTCGAGTCTTCCCAGGCGTATATACAGTCTTGCACTCATGCAGCCTTCTAGATCTCTGAAATCTGTCATAGCTTTTCTTTTCAAAGACCCCTGGGGGCGTCTGGGTGGCTCAGTCGGTTAAGCCTCCGACTTCGGCTCAGGTCAGATCTCCCACGTCAGACTGTGCTGACAGCTAGCTCAGAGCCTGGAGCCTGCTTCCAGTTCTGTGTCTCCTTCTCTCTCTGTCCCTCCCCCTCTCATGCTCTGTATCTCTCTGTATCAAAAATAAATAAAACATTAAAAAAAATTTTTTTAAGCCCCCTGATGCCACGTCATTTTTCACATCTTCTTTTTACGACGCTGGCCAGAGCGGTTAAGATGGCGGAGAAGTAGGGGACCAGGATACTCCTCCCCGCTAAAACACAGCTGTATTGGGCTCAGACCACTTGAGACAGCCAGGAAATTGATCTGCAGAGTGGCAGAAGGATCTCCACAGTGCGGCAGGATCAAGGCGAGATAAAATCACACTGGCACAGACGGGAGGGACCCCTTCAGTGGAGAGACAAAAGGGAGAGAAAGAGAAAGGCTGTAGAAGTGCGGCACTGAGTTAGCACCAGAGGGAAACCTCTCTGGACCATGGATTGGGGAACGAGAAATACAGAGAGTACCAGTTTATTTTGCAAACATCCCTAGGAGCTGAAACTCTGAGGTTTCAAAAGTGCACAACCTTCTCTAGAACAGAGCTGGAAGCCAAGACGCCCACTCCTGGGGAGGAGGGAGCAGGGCCCGGTACAGAGCGGGCGGTGCAGAGCGGGTGGTGCGACCTCAGGAGCGCACTGGGGGAGGACAGTCCCCTCCCGGGATACTTGGGCAAGACGGTTTACTGCTTCCCCAAGGATGAAAGACTCTGCAGATGCCAACCAAAGGCCTTTGATCAGGAGCATGGGTGGCTCTACTCTGCAACAGGGGAGAGGAGCCGCACCGATTGGGTCCTTTAAGGCGGCGGGTTTTGAAACCCAGCGGAACACCTAAGAGGCGAGGTGACCGTGGATCAGGACAAGCTGAAACCCCTCGCTATTCTGTGAGGGCTGCCTGAACAGAGCGGGTTAAGATATCCAGTCGGGGGAGGAGAGACTGGGGTGTCGCCTCTTTTCTCCCCAACACCAACACGGTGGGGCCTCAGAGAGCGGACGGCGGCCCCAGTGGAGGCGGAATGGCTCACACCAAGCCCGCCCCTCCGAGCCCGGCGACTGACCCGACGCAGGACACAGCCAGCCTCTCCTCGGGACCAGCACAGCTACCCATCCTGGGCGCGACACACAGCTCTTTTCTTTGTGTTTGGTTTCGGTTTGGGTTTTTTTCCTTCATTTTTTTTTTTCTATTTATTTATCCCTCTTCTCTTTTTCATTTGGAATCAGGCTCATAATTCGTGATTTGCTGTTGGCCAATTCTTATTTTTATACATATTTTTTTTATCGAGCATTTTTATTCTATTATTTTTTGACCTCTCTTTCTTCTTCTTCTTTATTTTCCTCTCTCTTTCTCTGGATTTGGCCTCTCTATTTGGATTTCTTTTCTCCCCATTTCATTTTTCTCTTTATATGGGATCAGGCTTCCTTTTTTAAATTCCAGGGTTACTTAAACAAATTAAAGCACATCTGGTTGCAGGTCCGAATACTCCACCACTACAAGCAAGGAGGAGTTCTGCGGAGGACTGACCAGTGGGACGGAGCAGCCAAAACGCAACAAGAGAGGGCACACAACATACACCAGAAACACTACATGGAGTGCGAGGCCCTGGACGGTGTATAGTTTTAATATCGTAGTACCCACAGGTACAGGACACATAACGAGTTTTCAAAACACTCAAAAGACAAAAACTTAGCCAAAATGACAAAATGGAGGACTTCTCCCCAACAGAAAGTTCAAGAAGAAATCACAGCCAGAGAATGGCTCAAAACAGAAATAAATAATATATCTGAACAAGAACTTAGAACTAACAGTCAAAAAATTAATAGCTGGGGTTGAAAAAAAAGCACAAAAGACACCAGAGATCTTGCAGCAGAGGTCAAAGACCTAAGAACTAGTCAGGACGAATTTAAAAATGCTATAACTGAGATGCAAAACAGACTAGCAGAGGAGAGAACCAGGTGAGATAGAAAATAAAAGTATGGAAAATAACAAAGCTGAAAAAAAGAGGGAAAAGAAATTACTAGACCACAAGGGGAAAATTAGAAAACTAAGTGATTCCATAAAACAAAACAATATCCATATCATAGGAATTCCAAAAGAAGAGCAAGGGAAAGGGGCAGAAGGTTTATGTGAACAAATTACAGCTGAGAACGTTCCTAATCTGGCGAAGGAAGCGAGCATCCAAGTCCAAGAGGCACAGAGAACTCCCTTCAAAATCAAAGACAGGCCAACAGCATGACACACCATAGTGAGACTGGCAACACAAAGGTCAGGAGAGGACTCTGAAAGTACCTAGGGACAGACGCCTTAACCCACGAGGGCAGACACATGAGGGCAGAAGCAGACCTGTCCACGGAGCCTTGGCCGGCCAGGAGGGGCGGCAGGAGATATTCAATGTGCTGAATAGGAAAACACTGCGGCCAGAATCCTATGAGCAAGACTGCCATTCAGAGCAGGAGAGATAAAGGCTCTCCCAGACACACAAAACCTAAAGGAGTTCATCACCACTACACCAGCCCTGCAGGAGATCCTAAGGGGCCTCTGAATGGAGAGCAGCAGAGTCTACAAAGGACTAGAGGACATCACCAGAAACATGAAATCTGCAGATAACATAATGGCACGAAATTCCTATCTTTCAATAATCACTTTGAATGTAAATGGACTAAATGCCCCCAATCAAAAGATACAGGGTATCAAAATAGATTTAAAAAAACAAAACAAAACACCATCCATCTACATGCTGCCCGCAAGAAACTCATTTTAGACCTGAGGACACCTGCAGATTGAAAGTAAGGGGATGCAGAACTATCTATCATGGTAACAGATGTCAAAAGAAAGTAGGGAAAAAAAAGTAGAATAGCCATACTGACATCAGACAAACTAGATTTTAAAACAAAGACTGTAACAAGAGATGAAGAAGGGCATTATATCAGACTTAAAGAAATCTATCCATTAAGAAGGGCTAACAATTGTAAATATTTATGCCCCCAAAGTGAAACACCCAAATATACAAATCAATTAATCACAAACATAGGAAACATATTGATAATAATACCATAATTGTAGGAGAATTCGATACTCCACTTACAGCGATGGACACAGATCATCTAGGCAGAAAATCAATAAGGAAACAATAGCTCTAAAAGACACACTGGACCAGATGGACTTAACAGATATATTTAGAACATTTCACCCTAACTTGGCAGAACACACATTCTTCTCAAGTGCATATGGGACATTCTCCAAAACAGATCACATACTAGGTCACAAAACACCCCTCAACAGGTACAAAACGACTGAGATCACACCATGAGTATTTTCAGATCACAATGCTGTGAAACTTGAAATCAACCACAAGAAAAAATGTGGGAAACCCCCCAAATACATGGGTGGTTAAAGAACATTACACTTAAGAATAAATGGGTTGGGGTACCCGGGCAGCTCGGTTAGTTAAGCATCTGACTCTTGATTTCAGCTCAGGTCATGACTCATGGTTCATGAGTTAAAGCCCCACACCAGGCTCTGTGTGGGCAGCGTGGAGCCTGCTTGGAATCCTCTCTCTCCTTCTCCCTCTGGCCCTCCACAGCTTGCAAGGGCACTCTCTCTTTCTCTCTCAAAATAAACACATAAACTTAAAAAAAAAAAAAAAAAGGTTAACCAGGAAATTAAAGAAGAAATTTAAAAAATACATGGAAGCAAATCAAAATGAAAACACAACTGTCCAAACCCTTTGGGATGCAGCAAAGGCAGTCCTAAAAAGAAAATATATTTCCAATTCAGGCCTATCTCAAGAAGCAAGAAAGATACCAAATGCACAAGCTAATCTTACACCTAAAGAAGCTAGAAAAGCAGCAGCATATAAAGCCAAAACCCAATAGAAGGGAAATAATAAAGATTAGAGCAGAAATAAACAATATAGAATCAAAAAAAAAAAAAAAGTAGAACATATCAATGAAACTAAGAGCTGGTTTTTTGAAAGAACAAACAAAATTGATAACCCTCTAGCCAGACTTATTAAAAAGGAGACAGAGGACCCAAATGGACAAAATCACAAAGAGAGATCACAACCAACACCACAGAAATACAAACATATAAGAGACTACTATGAAAAATTATATGCCAACAAACTGGACAATCTGGAAGAAATGAACAAATTCCTAGACACTCACACACTACCAAAACTCAAATGGAAAGAAACAGAAAATATAAACAGAGCCATAACCAACAGATTATCATAAATCTCCCAACAAATAGGAGTCCTGGGCCAGACAGCTTCCCAATTCTACCAGACATTTAAAGCAAAGCTGGGGCGCCTGGGTGGCTCAGTTGGTTGAGCATCCGACTTCAGCTCAGGTCATGACCTCTCAGTTCATGAGTTCAGGCCCCACATCGGCCTCTGGGCTTACAGCTCAAAGCTTGGAGCCTGCTTTGGATTCTGCGTCTCCCTCTCTCTCTGCCCATCCCCTACTCACACTCTGTCTCACTCTCTCTCTCAAAAATACATAAACATTAAAAAAATGGTTTTAATAATAAAAAAAAATACAAAGTTAATACCTATTCTTCTCAAACTGTTCCAAAAAATAGAACTTCTATTCTAAACTCATTCTATAAAGTCAGCATTACCTTGATTCCAAAACCAAAGACCCCACTAAAAAGGACAATTACAGGCCAATATCCCTAATGAACCTGGATACAAAAATTTTCACCAAGATACTAGCAAATCAAATTCAACAGTACATTTAAGAAATTATTCACCATGATCAAGTGGGGTTCATTCCTGGGCCGCAGGGCTAGTTCAATACTCATAAATCAATCAACAGGACGCACCACATTAACAGAAGAAAGCACAAGAACCATATGATCCTGTCAATAGATGCAGAAAAAGCATCTGACAAAATATACCATCCTTTCTTGATAAAAGCCCTCAAGAAAGTCGGGATAGAAGGAACACCGTAACGTCATAAAAGCCATCTGTGAAGGCCCACAGCTACCATCGTCTCGGTGGGGAAAAACTGAAGAGTCCCCCCAAGGTCAGGAGCACGACAGGGGTGTCCGCTCCTACCACTGCTGTGCAACAGTGTTGGAAGACCTAGCCTCAGCAACCAGACAAAAAGATGAAATAAAAGGTATCCAAATTGGCAAAGATGAAGTCAAATTTTCACTCTTTGCAGACAACATGATACTCTATGTGGAAAACCCAGAAGAGTCCACCCAAAAAAGTGCTAGAACTGATACATGAATTCAGAAAGTCACCGGATATAAAATCAATATACAAAAATCAGTGGCATTTCTATACACCAATAATGGTCTAACAGAAAAAGATATCAAGGAACTGATCCTATTTACCAAAAATCATAAACTACCTAGAAATAAACCTAACCAAAGAGGTTAAAGATCTGCATGCTGAAAACTATAGAAAGCTTATTGAAGAAATTTAAGAAGACACAAAGAAATGGAAAAATATTCCATCCTCATAGATTGGAAGAACAAACATTGTTAAAATGTCAATACTACCCAAAACAATCTACATATTCAAAGCAATTCCAATCAAAATAGCACCAGCAGTCTTCACGGAGCTAAAACAAACAATCCTAAAATTTGTATGAAACCACAAAAGACCTCTTATAGCCAAAGAAAAGAAAACCAAAGCTGGAGGCATCACAATTCTGGACTTTAATCTGTATTACAAAGCTGTAATCATCAAGACAGTATGGAACTGGCACAAAAACAGACACATAGATCAATGGAACAGAACAGAAAACCCAGAAATGGACCCACAAATATATGGCCAACTAATCTTTGAAAAAGCAGGAAAGAATATCCAATGGAAAAAAGACAATCTCTTCAACAAATGGTGTTGGGAAAACTGGACAGCGACCGACAGGAAAATGAAACTTACACTACACACAAAAATAAATTCAAAATGGATGAAAGACCTAAACGTGAGACAGAAAACCATCGGAATCCTACAGAAGAAACCAGGTAGCAACCTCTTTGACCTGGACTGCAGCAACTTCTTACTTGACACGTCTCCAGAGGTAAGGGAAACAAAAGCAAAAATGAACTATTGGGGCCTCACAAGATAAAAAGCTTTTGCACAGCAAATGAAACAATCAATAAAACTAAAAGGCAACCAATAGAATGGGAGAAGATATCTGCAAATAACGTATCTGATAAAAGGTTAGTATCCAAAATCTATAAAGAACTTACCAAACTTAACACACACAAAAAAACAAATAATCCAGTGAAAAAATCAGCAGACGACATGAACAGACAGTTCTCCAAAGAAGACATCCAGATGGCCAACAGACACATTAAAAGATGCCCAACATCACTCATCATCAGGTAAATACACATCAAAACCATAACCTCACACCTGTCAAAATGGCTAAAATGAACAACTCGGGAAACAACAGATATTGGGGAGGATGTGGGAAAAGGGGAGCCCTCTTGCACTGCTGGTGGGAACGTACACTGGTGCAGCCACTGTGGAGAACAGTATGGAGGTTCCTCAAAAAATTAAAAATTGAACTACCCTACAACCTAGCAATTACACTACTAGGGAGTTATCCAAAGGATAAATTCAGTATCTTCAATAAATGCCGATTCGAAGGGATACGTCCACCCCGAATGTTTATAGTGCTACCAACAACGGCCAAATTATGGAAAGAGCCCAAATGTCCACCGACTGGTGAATGAATAAAGAAAAATGCTACATATAAGTAACAGAAAACTGCTTGGCAATGAAAAAGAATGAAGTCTTGCCATTTTTAACAACATGGATGGAACTAGAGTGCATTATACTAAGCAAAATAAGCCAGTCAGAGAAAGATATATGATTTCACTCATATGTGGTACTTGAGAAACTCAACAGATGAATAAATAAGATAAAAACAGGGAGGGAGGCAGACCATAAGAGAATCAAATACACAGAACAAACTGAGGGCTGCTGGAAAGGGGTGGGGGGAGGAGCTAAATGGGTGACAGGCATTAAGGCGGCACTTTTCAGAATGCGCACTGGGTGTCATACGTAAAAGATGAATCACTGGGTTCTACTCCGGAAGCCAAGAATATACTGTATGTTAACATATATTAACATATATTACTAATATGTTTATATTTTGGCAAGACTCCTATTTCCCCCCAACTGTGATACGAAACAACTGACACTGGAGCACCTGGATGACTCAGTCGGTCAAGCATCCGACTTCGGCTCAGGTCATGATCTCACAGTTTGGGAGTTCGAGCCCTGCATCGGGCTCTGTGCTGACAGCTTACAGCCTGGAGCCTGCTTTGGATTCTATGTCTTCCTCTCTCTCTGTCCTTCCTCTGCTCACAGTCTGTCTGTCTCTCTCGCTCTCTCACTCTCTCTCTCACTCTCAAAAATAAATAAACATTAAAAGTTTGAGTTTGGAGTAACTCTTTGGAAAATTTAGGTATCCAAATTCCTCTGGATTGACTCATCATTACCAATAAGATAATCTACTGACTTTACCACAAAGACAAGTTTCCCGGGGGCACCCAGCTGGCTCAGTCAGTTAAGCTTTCGACTTTGGCTCAGGTCACTTCGTGAGTTTGAGCCCCACGTCGGGCTCTGCACTGACAGTGTAGGAACTGCTTGGGATTCTCTCTCTCCCTCTCTCTCTGCCCCTCCCAACACATGCTAATGCACTCTCACTTTCAAAACGAATAAAAATCTTTTTTAAAAAGTGAAAATACTAAAAGCCAAATTCTTACTTCCAAAGACATGATTAATCCAAAGCATTGAAAGATGACCATAAAGACCATGAAGGTCTGTGTGTGTGTAATAGATAAAACCTATTTAAACTTATTTAAAAGGGAGGACCACAATTTGGGATGCTGGAAAGAGACGATCAAGTGGTAACCACTCAGCCTAACAGAGCAAGAGGGACGCCGCTGCCTGCAGGAGGGAGAATTAGTAAAGAGCAAATCTTTTCAGAGAACCTGAAAAGGCTTAGAAAGTAAAGATGCCAAGTGCCTCAAAAGGTGGACGTCGGGAGGAGGGCCAAGTCTACCTAAGGAACACCAGCCCCCAGCAGACCCTCCGGCCCGGCAGCCTGCTCTCGCAACCCCAGCAGACGAGCGGTTTCCTCCGGGAAAGCAGGGACACAGGCTCCAGGCCTGGGGACACCACTGAATGCTGGGATAAGGCGCCACACTAAGAAAAACACAACTGAGTGACACTCACTGACGGTGAGACACCCCCTTCCCAGGACAATGGCAGCT
>PJEM01005131.1:43157-66371 GCA_004023845.1 Helogale parvula | reverse complement strand
GCGCCAGCCAGACACCAGACGAGCCCCGGAGAAGGGATTCAGAGCAGAGAGGCGCCGAGGAGGAGGGCGCTCCAAAGCCATGCGTATTCTCACACCGAGAAAATACAGCTTTAAGAACCAGAGGACACCGAAAAAAGAGCACTCGGACAAGAAGGAGGCCTCAAATTATCAACGGACTCCAGAAATAAGAATTCAAAAGGGCTAGAGGACAAAGTTGAAAGTCTTGGAAAACAGAACACCACAAAGACCAAGAAATGGAAACTGAGAGATAAAAAGGTAAGAAAATAAAAGCCAAGAGGTCCAGATTTCACCTCTTATTAGAGGATCATTCAAAAAGGAGAAAGCGAAAGGAAATTACCAAAGAAACAAACCAAGAACATGTCCCAAAAATGGACATTCAGATTGAATCACATCACCAGATGCCACATGTCGTCAGTTAAGCATTTGACTCTTGATCTCAGGTCTTGATCTGAGGGTGGTGAGTTCAAGCCCCACACTGGGCTCCCATTGGGTGTGGAGCCTACTTTTAAAAAAAAAAGTTTAACTTTCAGACCGCTAGGAAGTAAGAATAAAGCCTTGTCTTCAAAATTGAGGAAAACTTAATTTTAGCTAGAATTCTACCAGAGCCAAGTACAAAGGTAAAAAATATACTTTTTTTCAGGGGCACCTGAGTGGCTCAGTCAGTTGAGTGTCCGGCTTCAGCTCAGGTCATGATTTCACAGATCTAGCTCAGAACCTGGAGCCTGTCTTCAGATACTGTGTCTCCCTCTCTCTCTGACCCTCCCGTGCTCATGCCATGTCTCTCTCTCTCTCTCACAAAAATAAATAAAACATTAAAAATTTTAAAAAAAAATATATATATATACTTTTTTTCAAAAAATGCAGTATCTCAACAGAATTTCACCTGCTGTGCACTCCTACCGAGTGCAAATCAGCACAAGCCCAGAGCACGCACACGGGGACTCCAAAGAACCGAGGTCCAGCCAGAGACAAGAGCCTCCGGACCGTGGTGAAGGAAGTCCCAGGAGGGCAGCGTGGGCATCAACAATCCGTCCGGACAACAGCAGAGCTGGCCGCTCCAGAAAGGACATCCTCACCATGGGAAGAAGGGGCTGACAGGCTACCTGCGGCGTCCAACCACACAAACGGGGGTCTCACAGTCATATCCGGAAATGAGGGCTGAAAAGCAACAGGTGCGTTAAAAAGAACTGAAGTACGGGGGCACTTGGCTGGCTCAGTTGCTGGAGCATGTGACTACTGATCTCAGGGTTGTGAGTTCAAGCCCCACACTGGGCACAGAGATTACTTAAACATAGTATCTTGGGGCCCCTGGATGGCTAAGTCGGTTGAACGTGACTCCTGATTTCGGCTCGTGATCCCAGGATTGTGGTCTCTATCGCTGCATCAGGCTCTGAGCTCAGCATGAAGCCTGCTTCATCTTCATATTCTCTCTCTCCCTCCAATAAAAAAATAAATAAATAAATAAAATATTTTTTTAAAATACAAAAGTATAAAAACAACAGTTAACACCAAAGACGTTAAAAGCTGAACTATGAGGGGGAACCTGGGTGGCTCGGTCAGTTAAGTGTCTGACTTTGGCTCAGGTCAGGATTTCAAGGTTCCTGAGGACCTCAATTAGGATCCTCTGGCCTCCCCTCCCCCCGCCCCTTCCTCACTCTCTCTCTCAATAATAAACTTTTTTTTGAAAATAAAATTAAAAAGTTGAACTATCAGGGCACCTGGGTGGCTCATTTGGCTAAGCTTCTGATTTCAGCTCAGGTCATGATCTCACTGCTTATGAGTTCAAGCCCCGTATCAGGCTCTGGGCTGACAGCTCAGAGCCTAGAGCCTGTCTTCAGATTCTGTGTCTCCCTCTCTCTCTCTCTGACCCTCCCCTGCTCATATTCTCTCTCTCTCACTCTCTCAGAAATAAACATTAAAAAATAAACATGAAGAAAAAATTTTTGAAAAGCTGAACTATCATTCTCAGCTGAGAAGAATATTTTCAGATGTTAATTCCTACACATTAATTGAATAAAATGACATATTAGGAAGTGAATAAATGAAAGCTCAGGTATATTAAATCCTCATCTTCCACAGTAAGAAGTCAATAATTAATAATTAAATGGGGGAAAATACCCATAAATGGCACAAGCATGTAATTTAGTAATCACATTTTTTAAAGTAAATATGAGAACAAATGGCTATAAAATCAAAATTAACTCTCAGTTTAGGAATAAGGAGATGAGGCAAACGTTAAGTATCTTATAATTAACTTCTTAAACTACAGTCTTGAGTTTTAACTGTTTAACTTTTAAAACAATTAAGGGAGCACTTAGGTGGCTCAGTCAGTGAAACACCCGGCTCTTGACTTCGGCTCAGGTCATGATCTCACGGTTCATGGGTTCAAGCCCCACATCAAGGTCTGTGCTGACAGTGTGAAGCCAGCTTAGGATTCTCTCTCTCTCTCTCTCTCTCTCTCTCTCTCTCTGCCCCTCCCCTACTTGCACACGCTCGTACTCTCTCTCTCTCTCTCCCCCAAAAATAAAAATAAACATTTGAAAACAATTTAAAAAACAGTTAAGGGCAAGACTAGACAAAAAAAATAATAATAATAACACAAAAAATGCACACAGCTGGGAAGACCTGCCCAATGACTAGAACACTACCCCGCTCCCCACCAGGCCAGCCCCGCCACCACTGGTGAGGAATGTCCATGCACATGACCCCCACACAACCCTCTGGCTGTGGCCTCAGCTCCTCGGATGATCGGGTCCCCACCACAGCCAACCCCCTAGCACCCCTCATCCATGCTCCCCTGCAGGCGTCCTACCAGCCCCAATCTTTCAGCTGACTCAATCAGGTAAGCGAATTCTGACACCTGTAAGCCACCCCTATCCTGGGACCTACGATTCCGGCCTTTCTCTCCCCTTCCCCACCCTCACCTCCTCTTAGCCGGTGTCAATACCCCCGCATAAACTAAGCCCTGACCCTCCTGCTCCGTCTGTGCTCCTGCCTGGGAAACGCCTCCCTGCTGAATCCTATTCTTGGTCAACTGGTACCAGAGTCTGGAGAGCCAAGTGTGCCGGGGGGGCTGGCCTCACGTTCAGAGCCCAGGGAGGCTCCCTCCTCAACACCTTCACCTCCACCCCCCATGCCCCTCCCTCCCCTCCCTCTGCTCCCTCCTCTGGCGGTCCTCAGGTTATCACTGGCACCACCTCCCCCTGCAATTTCACTTTTCCTCACCCCATCACCTTCTCCCTAGCCCTTCTTTCTCTTTCCTGCAGCCTACAAACATGCTCTACCTCCCCACCAGCCAGAAATCCTCACCTTCTTTATCTGGTTCACAGCCTGCTTCCCCCAACCCCCTCTTCTCAACATCACAGTCAGTAATTCCTCCCAAACGTAACTCCCTTCTCTGCTCACCCTCCACCGGTTACACCTGTCACTCAGGAGGAAAGCCAGACTTCTCAGAATAACCTACGAGACCCCCATCACCTGCCTGCCCCCACCCCGCTCCTAACTCCGCAGCCCCAGGCTCCCTCTGCAGCCGGCACTCCAGCCACGCTGTCCAGCAGCGCCGCAGGGCAGGCCTGACCCCCGCGGCACTATCTAGATCGCAATCCCCCCTTCCTGCTTTACTTCCCCAATACAGTATGTAACTCGCTAGACATCATACTTATATCTACTTCACTAGAATGTAAGCCACAGGAAGGTATTCCTGTCTGTTTTGTCCACCGTGGCACTCAATGAATTCGATGAACAAATGAATTAAACTTAAAAAAAAAAAAAAAAAAAAAACCTCTTTTTCTTTATCCCACTACAACAAGCAGAATACTCCCACAAAGATGCCCACACCCTAATGCCGGGACCTTGTAAGGTGTCTTCCATGGCGAAAGAAACTGGGCAGATGTGATCACGATAGCAGAACTGTCCCGGGCCATCCAGACGGGCCCCGAATAATCACATGAGCCCGTGAAAGCAGAGGAGTCTGCCTGGAGGCAGGAGACGGGCGGACAAAGTCAGGAAGATCCTACCTTGAGAGGGACGCGCCGGAGGGGCCTCGTGGGGAGCAGGAGAAGGGCCGCGAGCGTGCCCTGGGAGGTGAACCGGCGAGGAAAGGGGGCCTCAGCCCCACACCACAGGACCGACTGGAAACAGCCTCAGCCCCGAGTCTCCAGAAGGGATCAGCTCTGCTGACACCTTTATTTCCACCTGGCGAGACTCTCGGCAGAGGACCCCGCCGCGCTGGGCTGTGCGCGGCTCCTGGCCGACAGGACTGAACAGGACAGGAGCGCCGTGTTACCGTGTCACAGCATCAATAGGAAGCTGACGCGCCCTCTGCACTCCGCAGTCACCACCTCCTCTCTCTCCTCTTTACATCAAAACTCCCCATATGGGGGGAGACTCACATTTCCCAATCATTCTCCCTTAAACTACCCCATCGGATTCACCTCTGCTCAGGCCACTCAAGTGACCTACAACCGTGCTCCCTCTTTACCGGCCTGTGCTCCTCCCACCCGGACATGTCTCTCCCTGGCCGCCTAGGGTCTGCGAGCCTGGAGCTCTGACCACCTTCCTAGAGAGCTGGTCCAGCACCGCGGCTCAGAGAGAAGGCTTCGAACCAGGCAGCCTGAGTCTGAATTCCTGTTCTACCACCTTCTAGGCAGTCATGTGGCCTCAGGCTCAGGGCCTCCCTTCCCTCCTCATCTGTAAAACAGGAGGATCACAGTACCTACTATCAAGTCTCATCATGAATAGCAGATGTCTAAATGAAGGTAACGTGCCTGGAAGCATGCCGGACACACAGAAAAGCTACAGGAATGAGAGCTAGGTTTTGATACTTTTCCCTCACTTCCTCGGTGAGCTGACTCCCTGTCTCATGGCTCTAAACAACATCTAGAAGTAATGTCCGCATAGGTCCACCTCTTGCCCAGACCTCTTCTCTGCATTCCACTCTTGGATATCCAACTGCATACTCAACATCTCTCCCCAAAACCTAATGGTGATCAACAGGGACACGATTTGCCCTCCCACCTCAAACAACTAAAAACCTAGATGAAATACATGAAACAATAGTTTTCAGAAACTGGACATCAGGCCACGGAAGCCCGTGATCACTGCGAAACAGGAAACAAACAAGATGAGCCTCACAAGGGCTCCAGCTCACGCCTGGGGAGGGCAGGTCTCCCTCAAGTGAGGAGACAGACAGAGGAGGCCAGAATGTCCTCGAAACTCCGCCGCAGCCCTCATCTGCCCAGGCAGGGAGCTAGCTCCTGAGGCTGTGGAAAGAGCTGCTGGAAGGCAGCCGGAGGGTAAGCCATGGATGCCGGCCCAGGCCCCGCAAGCCGGCGGGAACCTCATAAAACCCAGGGCATCAAACAGAGTTCTGAGAAGGGGCCCTATCCCTCAACAGGGGGGTGAAATCAGCCCCAGACTAAAGGCTGCTCCGGCCCCTCCTTGTAAGACCAAACGGTGTCCAAGTAGCTGAGCCCCATCCCAGGGAAAAGCTCAAGGATATTTAAAGAAATACGATAACATTCAGGGCAAAGTGAAATTCATGATGTCTGGCATCCAATAAAAAATTACATGCATGCAGGGGCGCCTGGGGGGCTCAGTCAGTTAAGCGTCCAACTTCGGCTTTGGTCGTGATCTCAGGGTGCATGGGTCCGTGCCCCGCATCAGGCTCTGTGCTGACAGCCTGAAGCCTGCTTCTGATTCTGTGTCTCCCTCTGTCTCTGCCCCACCCCTGCTCATGCTCTGTCTCAAAAATTAATAAGTGTTAAAAAAAATTGTTTTTAAATTACAGCCATGCAAAGAAACAGAAAAATACAACCCATAATGGGAGCGGGGGGGGAGGGTCTGTCAATAAAAACAGACCCAAAAATGACATATGATTAATGGGGGAGAAAAAACAATGACAGAAGACAGAATCAGGAGACGGTGACATTAAAACAGTCATCAGAACGACGTGTGCTCACGGGGGCGGAAGGTACTATAAGCATGTTCACAGGCAAAGACGACATATGAAAGACCCAAACTGAAGTTCAACATACGAGACCTACAAGGTCTGGGAGGGAAAGCATGCAGGTGATTAACAGGAGATCAGACACCGCAGATTAGTGCGCCTGAAGACTCGGCACAGAAACGACCCAAAATGAAACAGAAAAGCAGACTGGAACACACGCACTGAGGGAGCATCGCTGAGCTGTGCGGCAGCCCCGAGAGGCCTGACGTGCGTGTGACTGGAGAGCCCAAAGGCAGGATGGGGACAAAGCATGTGAAGAAATAATGGCCAAATTTTTCAAATTTGATGAAACTACAAACCCGCTGATCTCAGAAGCTCAAACCCCAAGCACAAGAAACATGAATAAAATTACAAGGCACATAACAAAATTGACTAAAACTAGTGAATATACATTAAAAACCGCCAGAGGAAAAAGCCACATTGCACATGGATGACCAGTGATAAGGCGGTAGCAGACTTATCTCTGGAGGCAGGACAAGCCTGAGACACAGCAGCGAGCTGAACGTCGCGGCCTAGAATACACACCTGGTGGTCCCCGGGTGGTGCCACCCAGCACCGCTTCATGGTTAAAACAACCACCACCCAAACTGTCTCCCGCTTCAACCCCTGTCCCCACTGCTCACTCGCAACACCGAAGCAAAATGATCTTACTAAAAGCAAAAGTGGGGCACGTGGGGGGCTCAGTCGGCTAAGCGTCTGACTTTGGCTTAGGTCATGATCTCACGGTCTGTGGGTTCAAGCCCTGAGTCAGGCTCTGAGCTGACAGCCCACAGCCTGGAGCTGCTTCAGATTCTGTGTGTGTGTCTCTCTCTGCCCCTCCTCACACTCATGCTCTGTCTCTGTCTCTGTCTCTCGCTCAAAAATAAATTATAAATGAATAAATAAACAAATGTTAAAAAAATTAAAAGCAGAAGTAATCTGCGTTAGATTATGTGTGCTGAAAGCTTGCGAGGAACTCCGACAGGCTCCGCCCTCCGCTCCTGCAGCGCATGCTCACCGAGGGCCTGGGCACCTCCACCTGCAGAACACACTTCCGCGTCTCCTTCGAGCTTCCTTAAAATACACCTTCTCCGGCTGCCTGGCCTGGCCTGGCCACATTCTTTGAAGCCGAGAACCCTCCACACTCTCTGTTCCTCATCCCTACTTTATTTTTCTCCACGACAGAGCAACGAAAAGATGAATGGAGATAAATAGATGCATGTTTTTCTCATTTATTTTGTCTGTCTATTCTCACAAGAATTTAAGTTCTGGAAGTACAGGAATTTTGTCCATTTGGTTAACCACTGAATCCTGGTGCCTAGGCTAGAATAACTGCCGGCATGTGGCAGGCACTCGGATTTCCTGGGGGCTTCTGGTCACCTCAGCCAGTCAAGCGTCCAACTCCTGGTTTGGGGGCAGGTCGCGAGCTGACAGTCGGCGGGATGGAGCCCCACATCAGCACACAGCCTGCTCGCGGGTCTCTCTCCCCCTCTCCCTGCACCTCCCCAACTCGTGCTCATTTGCCATCTCTCAAAATAAATAAACTTTAAGAAAAGATTTATTAAATGAATAAATGAATGTTTTCCATCAGAAAACAAAATTGAGAAAAATAAATTTTGAAATATACAGCTTCAAAATACACTTCACTCGTGGGGCTGCACCAAACATACAGCAAAACAGTAAGAACAATATACGAAGAGCTATGTTTTCTTGGCTACTTAATATTACACAGATTTACATTAGATCCACAGCAAATGCTACATTAAAGACTATACACCAGACTTCAGCACCAAGCAGAGGAGCATCTCCTGTCCCTCTGTGACCAGCATCCGTGCAAGGGGCCCACATCTCCACCCTGTGGATGACAACCTCCAAAAGGCCAGGCCTCAGGAACTGAACAACTCGGCACAAATGGACCTTCAGACCATCACCTTCCCACCTCCCTCTTCCTCCATATTCTCAGCACCTGGAAAAGCTGATGTTATACAAGGACAGCTCAAATTGTGGCTAAAGAGGAAGGCCACGAAGGGGCCCCGGGGTGGCTCACTCAGTTGACTGTCCAACTTTGACTCAGGTCATGATCTCGTAGTTTGTGAGTTCGAGCCCCAAATCGGGCTCACTGGTGTCAGCCTGTCTGCACAGAGCCCAGGTCAGATCCTCTGTCTACCTCTCTCTGCCCCTCCCCCACTTGAGCTCTCCCAAAAGTAAATAAATATGTTTTTAAGTCTAAAAAAAAAAGAAGGCTGCAACAAAGTTTAAAAAGGATAATTGAGCAGAAGCTGCAAGCTGAAAGTAACTGAGTTTGTGAGGAAAGAGTCCTATAGAAGGAAGATTCATTGAAGACTATTTGTAGACGGCGGTAGACCCCCAGCATAATTCATTATAAACTCAACCACAGAAGACCCTGACTCTCACAGGTACAAGGTTCAAACTCAGATTCTGATTTGGTCATGCTGCACCTGACATAAAGGAAAAAAAGCTACCAGGCATCTGAGTGGCTCAGCTGGCCAAGCGTCCGACTTTGGCTCAGGTCATGATCTCCCAGGTTGTGGGTTCCAGCCCCACGTCAGGCTCTGTGCTGACAGCTCAGAGCCTGGAGCCTGCTTCGGATTCTGTGTCTCCCCCTCTCCCTGCGCCTCCCCAACTCACGCTCTGTCTCTCTCAAAAAATGAACATTAAATAAGTAAATAAACAAACAAAGCGTAACAGGAGCACCTGAGGGGCTAAGTCAGTTGAGCATCCGATTCTTGATCTCGGCTCAGGTCATGATACCACAGTTGGAGTGATGGAGCCTCGCATCGGGCTCCATGTGGACAGCGTGGTGCCTGCTTGGGATTCTCTCTCTCCCTCTCTCTCTGCCTCTCCTCCACTCTCATGTGTGCACACTCACTTGTGCTCCTTCTTCCCCCCAAATAAATAAACAAACATTTTTTTAAAAAAGGCAAAACACAAATCCCAGTACGGCACTGCCACCTAAGGCTTAGCTCCAAGGGCTTTAGGTGCACTAAATAACTAACCCTCATTACACTCCTGAGTTGCCACCAGAAGGAATTTTAAAGGCAAGAAAAACACCTTACCATGCAAAACAAAAACCAGGCAACCCCACTTGGATGCTGGTCCCCACACTTTTAAGCAGTCCTGTAAGACAGACGCCAGACCCTGGGGTAGATGAGAAGCAAACAGGAAACATCTTGAATACAGGCAACACACAAAACCACCACAGCTCTCCCTCCCTGGGTTTTAATTGGGGGTAAAAATGAAGACTCCGGACTCTACAAGTCCACCATTTGCAAAGGTGAGAAATAACAGGGCACAGTCTCAGGATCTGACCCAAACCACCGGCCAGAAATCTTTTCTCCTAAATGAACACAGATGAACATACCCAGCAGTGCGTCGCTCAACTCCCCGTTTCCTGAGGCAGCAGGAAGCTGAGGGAGCGATGTGGGGCCAGAACCTAGCAAGGAAAGTGGCTCTCAGCCTCGCTGCCGAGACCTTCCTCTCCCTGTGGGGCCCAGAGCAGCTACAGGCACGTCACCGCCCTTCTGCTGCACCCCCACTAACACAGACAACAAACTCCAAGGGCCAGACCACAGGCCCCATCCCCACACCCTGTGTGCCTCTCACCTTCCCCCCAGTGGCTCTCCACTCCCACCGGAGTCTGTCTGACTCCACACTCCACACTCTCCCTACTGGGTGATCGCGGGCCCCCGGCCTAACTCTCTTTGACAGTAATACTGAAGGAAAAAGAATGAAGAGTGGCAGGAAGTGACGTGAGAAGGTAGGCAAGGACAAGAGCATCACCACAAGTTTAAATTGTATCTTCTTGGGGGGCCTGGGTGGCTCAGTCGGTTAAGCTTCCAGCTTCGGCTCAGTCACGATCTCGCGGTTCGTGGGTTTAAGCCCCGCGTCGGGCTCTGCGCTGACAGCTAGCTCAGAGCCTGGAGCCTGCTTCGGATTCTGTGTCTCCCTCTCTCGCTGACCCTCCCCTGCTCGTGCTGTCTCTGTCTGTCTCTCAAAAATAAAATTTAAAAAAAATAAAAAACTTAAAAAAAAAAAAAGAATTGTTCACTTCTATTTTCTTAAGAAGATAAGAGCTTCTGAAGCTAAGCTGAGAGCACAGCTATTCAATCTGCTTCACGCTGCACTGGAAGCAGACGAAACCCACCAACCTTCTAACTCTCACAGCTGTGGCTTCCTCATCAAACCTCTGTGCTGACCAAAATGAAGGGGCAGGACAGGAGGGTACCTGTCCCGTGTATCTGCCCTCCATTCATTCCACACACCGTACCCAGGCAGGGAGGGGACTAGACACGCTTAACAGAAAAAGAATGTGCAACAAGGCCCCAACAAGGCCACATGAAACATTCCAAAGTCTGACTTAGAATGACCTTTTCTAGATGTCTGAGCACTGGCTGCGCCTCCGCCGCTCCCTCTGTCCCCTAGGGCCCCTCCGCCTTGCTTTCACGGCAAGGACTCATCTTGTCCGCCTGACAACCTCTTATCCTCCTCATTCTGCTCAGGAGTCTGGAACATAGGAGGTACTCAAAAAAGACGAGTGCACTGGGGAGAACGCACCTCCCTATTTGTCTGCAAACCCTTTAGGGGGACAGGGACCAAAGGTTCTATTTCTCTGAACCCCACAAATTTCACAGATCAGATGCCATCCCTTACCCAAAACCTGAGGCCTGATTTGTCCCAAATCCAGAACTGCTCCGACTTTGGGAGGAAGCAGAGACATGGCCACGGTGTCCGGAAAGCGCGCACTGGGGAGCAGTCATCACCAGCCGGGAGGCCACACGCAGCTTCACCACTGTGCGAGGCCAGCATTTTGGCCAGATGAGTTCAGCAAAGGCTTACAAAAAAAGACTTTTAGTTCTGGGAGCCTTCAAAGTTTTGAAAGCTGAGTTAAGGAATGCCAGCCTCGTGCCGTAGAACCTGCAAAGCAGACCCACAAAATTCTGGGGCCCCAGAGCCCCACCCACTCAGGAGCTCACACCAGGGAGTCACACTCCGTCCGTCTTAGTGTGAAACAGCGCTTCCTACATCACACGGGAATCCTCCCCTTTGAATTGACTCTACTTGATTTTTTAAAAGCCAAGGAAATGTTATTTAGTCCCACAAAGACAGGCTTTCCAATAACCTGGAACTACAAAATCCTGACACATACTGTCGCCAAAACAACAGAGCGAAACTCATTTTAAGAGGAGAGAGAAGTAACGCTAAGTATCTGGCGTGAGAACACACATATCACCAGGACATTTCAATCTGTCGTAAAAGAAACAGAGTGATCCCCCTTCAGAGGAGCTAGAAGGGAGACACGGCGAATACGCAGGCATTTCCTCGAAGTAATAACCACCAACCTTGGCAGAAAAATCCAGCCTGGATCCAAGACTCCCCTCCTCCTCCAGCATGGCGGTTCGCCCCCCTTCACCCTCTGTCACACACTTCCTAAATCAGTTTCTAAAGAAGATAAATTATGCATAAGAGTGAGAAAGAAATCTTGCAAGAAGAGCATTCTTTTTCAAGCAGTCAGCATTTTTTAAATGTCCAGTCAAGACTAAAATGAACCTTAGGTTTTTTAAAGAACTTTAAAAGTTAAAAAGCAGACTGACGAACTCTGTTCTCTCTATTATCACTCCGGAAAATCCAACACCAACTTGACGTTTAACTTCCTACACAGACGCATAAGCTGAATTTAACGCTTTACGTTCCGTTTCTCCACATCCAATGTATGACTCGTGACACGTGGAATTTTATGAACAAATAAATGTTTTAAACTTTAGTCATGTTAAAATATAATTCAAAGAGGTGCCCAATTTCAACAAAGTTAACAGAAATGGAAAGGACAACGTTCTGGGACCAACACCACAAGCAGGCACTAATACTTACCCTGCTAGTTTATCACGGCACCCGCAGCAAAATTGCACGCTTTCTCCAAGAACATGGGAAATGTGTTTTTTGCCAAATAGCTAATTACATCTCTTCACTTGTTTCCCTTCATTTGAGTGAGTGCCTGGAGGGATTAAATAAAATGCCCGCAAGCACGATGGAAGTGTCTTAATTCATCTGCACAGCCGCAGCCCCCACGCCTCCCGAATGGAGGAATAAATGCCAATTTCCTGCCCACTGGCAATGTGACTGGTCTCACGAGAATAAAGACCTATCACTTTTCTTTCACTGCAGTCTTGGTTATTTTTTTAATTTATTTTTGATGGTTTTTTAATTGTATTTTTGACACAGTGAGAAAGCACAAGCTAGAGAGGGGCAGAGAGAGAGACAGGAACCGAAGTGGGTCCACAGTGACAGCAGAAAACCCCATGTGGGACTCGAACCCACGAGCCATGAGATCATGATCTGAGCTGAAGTCGGACGCTAAGCCGACTGAGCCACCCAGGTGCCTCTCAGTCTTATTATTTTGCAGTCAGCTAGGAGTCTGTCAACATTTTCAGCAGTGTTTCACCTCCCGAGCACTGTTCTCGTGTTGACATGTCAATGGTAATGCAGAAAGACATGCATTAACTCATATATGCCTGTCCAACGATACATCACACGTATAAAAGGAAACAGAAGTTCCAAAATAACCAAATAGCAAATAACTCTTACCTTCCCAATTTCAGCAGCGCTTTCGTTTTTCTTTAAACCCACCACGTGAATGTGTTATCAGTCAGTGCAACAGCTTGGACCTCAAGGGGAGTGTAGTGAGTGAGAAAAGCCAATCAACGGGTCACGTACTACACAATCCCACTCACATGGCGCCCCTCAGATGCTGTGTAGAGACAGACAGACCAGCAGCTGGGGGAGGGGGGCACGCTGGCTACAGGGGTAACGCAAGGGGGCTTTGTGATGCTGGAACAGCTCTCTATTTTGATTAAGGGGGGAGTTACACGAAGCTACACGCGATAAAAGTACAGAGACCTATACACACACACACACACACACACCAGTGTAGGTAAAACTGATAAACTGTGACTACGCCCTGTGGAATGTACCAATGTCAGTTTCCTGGTGTTGAAATTGTACTGTTATGCCAGAAATCCCCCTTCAAAGAGGTGGGGTAAAGGGTGCTGGGACCTCCCTGTCCATTTCTTTGCAGCTTCCTACAAATCTATTTTTATTTCAAGATAAAGAATTATTTAAAAATTGGAACTAAATAGAAGGATGAGAATTTTTCTTTTTAATATTTTTCATGTTTTATTTATTTTTGAGAGAGAGAGGGCACAAGTAGGGTAGAGGCAGAGAGAGAGGGAGACACAAAACCCGAAGCAGACTCCAGGCTCTGAGCTATCAGCACAGAGCCTGACGCAGGGCTCCAAACCCAAGAGCCACAAGATCATGACCTGAGCCGAAGTCAGACTCTTAACTGACTGAGCCGCCTAGGCATCTGTAGAATTTTTCAATACCCATTTAAGAACAGAGAGAGAGAAACAAGTCCTAACTCCCACACACTGATTTCACATTAGCCAATTTCAGTGTCCCTGGGCTGAAGTTCATCAAAAAGAATCCAGTTAATTTTATGAGGCACCAAATTAGTTTGCTACCTGAGTCACAAAAGCCACTGGCTTGAGGAACACAGCATGACAAGAGTGCTTTTCAAATCCTGGAGTATGTTCGCTGCTGCCTGTTCTGAGAGGAGAAATGTCCCCAGCCCATCTCCTGAAGTGAATAGCTTACATAAGGTACAAACTGATGCAGAGCCCGCTCTTCTGTCTTAAAGGGGGAAATGTTAAGAAATGAGTTCAGAAAGGTAAAAAGGAGCTGCAATTTTAGAGCTGAAACAGACTTTCGTGGCACTCCTGCTCAAAAAATCAACCCCTCTGTCAGCTGAGACACCTGAAGCTCAGGGGCCATGGTGGCTTTGGGTCGAGGCCCAGGTGAGAGGCAGGCTGAGCCCAGAGCCCTGCTGCCAGCTCAGTGCCCCCTCTGCAGAGCCTGGCTACATCCCTCACAGCTCACAACAAGAAAACAGTAAGCACACAATCAGAGGTGGGCAGGGACCCGCCCCCTGCCCCCAGGCCTAAGCTCGCACTAGTCCCATCTCTGGCCACCAGCCCACACGGGTTGAAAGCGTTAATGCCCTGCCGCTCCCGCGCACTCCGGCCCTCTGCCTGCAGTGTCCCTGAGACAGACCGGCGCAAGAATCACCTTCCAGCGCAGTCCTCTTTGGCTCATGGACTCATTGACTCGGCCGGCATCTGCCTCACGCCAGACGTCGTGGGCACCCCGTGGGCTTCCTGAGCAGGAACCCCCCACACCGGCCGCCGATGCCGCCCCGAAGGAGAAGCCCAGCATGACACGACGGAAGACAGAAGCAGCACCCTGAGGCTGGAAAGGCGTTTCTGAGGAAGGGGCCGTACTGAGCAGAGAGCTGGCCCCATGAAGGACTAGGCACCCCTTCCTCTTACAGAAGACTTTGGGGGACTCTCTGGGCTACACCAGTGGCCCTCAGCCTCTGCACGGATCTCTGGTTGTTGCAACTGAGGCACCTAGTTGTAGAGAGGCCAGGCCACCACCCGTGGGCAGTTCTGCACCGCACAAGTGGCCCCCATGTCAACAGCGTGGCGGCAGAGCAGATCAGTCAACAGGCATGGCTGAGTCCTCGGCTCACGGCCGGCACTACCTCTAGTCAGATGCAGACCTAGCACGGAACACGGCGGGCCAAGACAAGGGGGTTCAAACTCAATGTCTTTCCTGCCCGATGCACTTTTCTACTGAAATGGAAGGACTGACATCACGCCTGCCCCAAGGCGGCTAAGCCTTTGGCCGAGGTCCCCCGCAGCAGCCCACGCTCGGCTTTACAAGATGCGTTCTGATTAAGAGCCTTACCGCCTTGGAAGCCACATTAAATACCAAAGGTAAAGAAAAATACTGCCTATTCGTAAAAGCGCCAATCTGAGTTACCGCACCGATCTTGCAGGGTAAGTGGATCCAACCTTCCACTGTCCCGGGGGGTAGTGGGGGGGCCTGGGCTGGCGCCCGAGACCCCAATCTAAGGGGGTGAGGGGGCCAAGGGAAGGTTCAACACAATAGCATTTACCATCACACATTCTTCAAAATATACATTAAACCTGAGGCAATAAAAATCAGCCCACTATCTGGTGGATAACAAAAACAATAAAGCACCAGACAGGAAACTGGTTTTGAGATCATGTTCCTTAATCGAATCAGGAAGATGTTCTCTGAACACCAACGGCAGCTCCTCTGCACACCTAAACCAATGTGCTGGTGGACCCCCAGGGCACCTCCGGGTGTGCGTTTCTTCCCCTCGGGGGAGGGCACACGTGCCCCGAGAACGGGGACAGCTGCCAGGGCAGTTTCCCTGAAGCCATCCCACCCTCGACTGCCCCCTGTCTGGACTCCCCCGGGGAATGAGTCATTTGTAATCAGGGCGCAGTAAGCCGCCGGAACCCGGGCAGAGCCGCTTCCAGGGTTCGCTCTCCCCGCTCTCCAAGTGGAATCCAGGCTATTTTGAAAGACGCTGGGTTAAATGCTCCATTACTAGAAAGACGGAGCAGATTGCTCAAGATGACATCATGCAAGGGGGGGAGAGGAACCGGGTCTTCGCCGGAACCGGGTCCACGATACCACAGCCCCCCACGGGGCTGGAGAACACCGCCCCGCACCCCGCACCCCTGCCCCCGCCGCTCCCCGACCCGCAGCCCCGCACTCCAGCCTGAGCCCCCCGATCCTGCCTGCCAGGGGCCTGCGCCCTCTCACCCGCCCTCTGGGCCCACACCCGCGACCCTCGCCCGCCCAGCCCGCTCCCCTTGACCCCTGCCATCTGGGTCTGCACCCAGACCACCCCCGCCTGCGTCCCCAGATCCCCACTCCGCCCTGCGCCCCCTGCCCCCTGACTTCGGGGTCGGCACCCAGACTCCCGCCCCCACCTCAGGGGGGCGCTCCCGGATGGCCGCCCTCCAGGTCCTCACCCGGGACCCCGCCCCGCGCCCCCTGACCCCTGCCCTCTGGGTCTGCACCCAGATCCCCGGCCCGCACCCCCGCACCTCAGGCCTGAGCCCGCGGACCCCAGCCCGGCGCTCGGGGCCTGCGACCCCGGACCTCCGCCCCGCCCCGCGCCCCCCGATCGCTGCCTCCTGGGTCCGCACCCAGACTCCCGCCTCGCACTCCCGTCCTCCAGGTCCGCACGCGGACCCCCCGCCCCGCGCCCCCGCCCCGCACCCCCGCCCTGCGGGTCCGCACCCGGACCCCCGCCCCGCACCCCCGCACCCCGCAGGCCGGGTCCCGCGCCGCGGCCACTCACAGTTGCGGATGTCGGAGATGAAGACCGCCAAGCCCCGCATCCCGTCCCCCTTCGACACGGCCGGCATCTTCGGGCCCCGGGGAGCGGTCTGGGCGGGCGAGCCCGGAGGAGGCGCGGGGAGCGGAAAGCGGGTTGCCGCCGCCTCGGGAGCCGCCTCAGCCGGAGCCGCCTCAGGCTCAGAGCGCCGCTTTCAGGGCCGCCGCCGCGCGCGCGCGCACGCACGCTCGCAGCTGAGGGCACGCACACGCTCGCTCGCGCGGCGGCGGGCGGCGCGGGGACGAGCACGTCCAGCGCGGGAGCGCCAGGGAAGGAGCGGGGCGCCCCCTGCAGGCAGGCCGACGGGCCTGGCCGCGATAAGAGACCCCCGGGGTTAGTGTCCCAAGGCTTTGACCTGGGCCAGGTTCTGGGGTACTTGCTGACCACGTGGGGGGGAGGGGGGCTGGTCTGCGTCCAGAGCCCTGAAGGCCTACTGCACGAGAGTCCTTCCTTAACAAAGACGGACACTGAGGCCTGCAGAAAAAGGACGCCCACGCCCCCCCCAAGACAGCACCAGGTGACCACAGGACCCAGTCCAGACTTCAGTCCTTCAACGCCCAACCATGGCCCTTTGCGATCTGTCCCCACCCACCTCTGCACCCCGAAGTGAAGACAGAGGGACACCCCGTGGGTCAACCTCCTGCGTTGCAACCCCCAAGGAGTCTGTTGGGAGAGCAGGTGGCCCTGCTGAGCTTGCCTTCAGGAAGTCCGATGGCTTTGAAAAGGAAGTTTCCTCCTTATGGGGGGGAGGGGGGAGTAATCTGGACCCTGAACCTGGTACTGGCCCAGACCCATGAAAGAGACCTCTGCCCCACCCTGGCTCACTTCCTCAGTTCCCAGTGACAGGTCAGGCCCAGCAAGACCCAGACCAGGAGGAGGAAGGGGTGGGGCCACTCCCGCAGACCAGACCCCCCCCCCACCCACGCTCTGGGCCTCCAAGACCCCCTGTGGGAAACCGGAACCCTGGCAACTGAAATATTTATAAGGTAGCTATTTCACCACCTTCCAAGACCTTCCAAAGACCTGGGCCAGCAGAGGGCTTCCTGGAAGAAGGAGGATCCCCAGGGCCCACATCCCCATGCTAGGAGATACAACCCCCATGGCCAAACCAGGGGACTCAGACAAGCAGACCCTGGCCCACCCCCAGCAGCCACTCACAGGACAGGGCAATGCCCAGAGGCTGCAGGGAGCCATGTGGGGAATGGACAAAGTGCCAGCTCAGGCCAAAGTGGTGGGCTTCTCTGAAGAGGGGCTTGGAGTAAGACAGACATCCTATCTCCTGTCAGTGTTGATTCTGGGCTTCCCAGGTCTCCTGGGATTCCCAAAAGTATGTGGGGGGGGGCGGTTCCCAGAGCCTGGTGAGACACAAAGGTGGCCATGAGAAAGACCCCATACTGCCTGCCTCTCAGTTCCTGAAAGCCCTCAGGTCACTTATTAGAATCAGCCTGGGTCCACTCAGCCCTCCCTAACCAGGTTGTCCCCAGCGAGAGGCAGGCTGCCTTTATTTGTATGAAGTGCTTGGAAACAGTTCCATTTCTTAAGTCGTGTAAATTGGACATCTGTCACATCTTAGCACCGTGGTCTCAACTCTGTTTCTAAGGGCAAGGGTGGAGCTGAGAGTCTCTTTCCAGCATCCCTGGCCAGTGAGAGGCAAGGGCCCCACAGACACAAGCCCACCACGGGCGTAGTGAAGGAGGAAAGAGACGCCGGGAGCCCAGAGTCTGCAGCATGGCATGGTGTCCAGGGACACCCGGCACCATTGGCTGGCTGTCCTGGCTCCTTCCCAGACCAGAGCCTGCTCAGGTCTCCTGTCGGATTTACAAGAATTCCTTCCCATGATCTCTGGAGTGGGTTGCAGACAATGACCTTTCCTGAAAATTGGGGTCAGTGGCCTGGTCCAGATGTGGCTAGAGGCCCTGCACATCCATGTGGGTTCAGGGACAGAGATGTGGCAAGCCTTGGAACCTGGTCATGCCAGGAATGGGTCATCAGGAATGACACGCTTGGGGAAGGCCAGGCTCTGGGAACCAAGCGTGTTCCCTGCCACGGACGATGTGCTGAGCTTGGGGAATTCAAGAATTTTGTGCTGGGTGGTGTTTTGAAAGAAAAGGACCACCTAGAGATGGAAGATGATGAGCCCAAAGTCCTGACTGCTTGTCTTGGGGCAGCAGGAAGCTGCCCATGTCTGTGGACCCTGTTTTTTTGCAGCCATCAAACTGAGCCCGAAGGCACACAGCTGGATTCGGGTTATAGCAAAATAACCACAGAAGTTGACTACCGCCTCCCCAGATGTCATGTGGAAAAGCTGGAGCACTAGTGTGGCACGTGTAAGGTCCAGAGAACCGGGACAGGGTCAACGGGCTATGAGCTTGGGGACCCCAGCCCCTCCTTGCCAACAGCGCCCAGCCTTCAGAGCCCCTCTCTCTCTCTTTGGATGAAGCTATCCCCATTCTAAAAGATGCTATAATGACATCCTTTGAAGGAGTCACTTTGTAAGAGAAAAGCCTGTTTTCCTTCAAAGCCCCCTGGCCCGGCCCCACCCATTGAGACCTTGGAAAGTCAGATCCCCAACATGAAGTTACAGTCCAATGGGGAAGGCTTAGCCACCAAGAGAACACAGGAAGCTGAGTTTATGCCAGCAGAACTCTTCAGAGCATGTGCAGGATGAAATCAGAGTGAGCACACCTGTCCCATGGGACACCCCACAATCTGGGGCAGGGGACTCAGCTTGAGCAGCCAGCAGCCTGGGAGCTGGACTCGGGCGGCCCATGTTAAAATAGGGTGGAGATGCGAGAAATGCCCAAATGTGATGCAGAGAAGAGATTTCTGTTCTCCCAGTTCTAGAAGCTGGAAGTGGGCAGGGCGGTCCCTCCTGAGGCTGTGGCTAAGGATCTGGCCCAGGCCGTCTCCTCCCAGCGCCATGCTGCCCCCCCTCTAGGATCATCTCCCTGCCCAAATTTCCCCTTTTTACAAGGACACCAGTCACACCGGATAGGGGATCTTCCCTACCCAGTATGAACTCAACTACATCTGCAGCGACCCAAATAAGGCCACATCCTTTTTTCTAATATTTATTTATGTATTTTGAGAGGGGAGGAGGGGCAGAGAGGGGGAGAGAGAGTCTCCCGAGGAGGCTCCAGGCAGAGCTAGACCCGGGGCTCAATCTCACAGTTTGTGAGCCGAAATCAAAAGTCCAACATTGAACCGAGTGAGCCACGCAGTCACCCCAAAAAGGCCACATCTGACGGACTCCAACGTGTGAGCTGTCAGGGAATATGGCTCGTCCCATAGCAGAGCATGATGTGAGCACGTGCAGGGGCAGGATTTTGAGTCCATGTTGCCTTTCCCATCCTGGTTACTCAGAACATGGTTTTTTTGTTTTTGTTTTTGTTTTTAATGTCTTTATTTTGAGAGAGAGAGAGAGAGAGAGAGAGAGAGGCAGAGAGCTGTGGGGGAGGAGCAGAGAGAGAGGGAGACCCCAAATCCGAGGCAGGCTCCAGGCTCTGAACTGTCAGCACAGAGCCCGACGTAGGGCTCAAATCCACAAACTGTGAGATCATGACCTGAGCAGAAGTCGGATGCTTAACCGACCGAGCCCCCAGAACATGGTTCTGATCACTGGAGCTCCAGCTCAGATGGTGCGGATCCCTCCACCCGCCACTGCACCAGCCCTCAAACCTCCTGTGTTTACACCACCGCTGTCCTGACTGGGGGCTCTGTTACACCCCACGTGGAGCCTAATAACACCTGTTCCCATACCTGAGAGTTCTGTGTCATTTAAGTTTCCAGGGCCACGCAGGCCCTGGCGGGATGCCCCCCTCCTCCTGTCTGGTGGCTTGTCTTCAAGACCAGCTCACATCCACCCCTGGGGGAAGCTCACGGGGGCTCAGCGAACGTGGTCAATCACCAGTAAACGACCACAGGAGCAATACAGCTGGTGACAGCAGCCAGGAGAGGAGCGAAGGAGGCACCTATGAAAATGCAGCTGCTGGGGTGCCTGGGGGGCTCAGTCAGCTGAGCATCCGACTTCAGCTCAGGTCATGATCTCACTGTTCATGGGTTCAAGCCCCACGTCAGGCTCTGTGCTGGCAGCTCAGAGCCCGGAGCCTGCTTCTGATTCTGTGTATCCCGCTCTCTCTGACCCTCCCCTGCTCATGATCTCTGTCTCTCAAAAATAAATAAATGTTAAAAAAAAAAAATTGAAAACACAGCTGTCCCCACAGGATGCTGCCAGATCAGGCACCCTGTTCACCCCGAGTAGGGATCCACCCCTCCACTTTCCCTCAATGACCTGTCAAAAAATACACCCTTTGACTTTAAAGGCCAGACCAACCATGACGGCAGCCAGCCAGCTGTCCGTCACAACCATGGGGGCACCCATCCCGGGCCAGTATCCACCCAGCACATGTGAGCTAACGGAATATATGTCAACTTTAAGATTGGCCTAGGAAAAACAGCATTAGGAAAGAAAACACGCCTACACACACCACTTCAGGCCTTTCCACACCACCGTATCTTATCAGTGTTGTGGGGCGGCCGTGACAAATGACCAGAAACGAGAGAAACGGATGCTTTGCTAGTCCTAGAGGCCAGAATTCCAAGATCCAGGTGTCAGCAGAGGACCCCCCTCCGGAGGCTCGGAGGGAGACTCTGTCTTTACCTTTCCTCTAGCTACTGGAGGCTGCTGCACCCTTGGCCTGAGGCTGTGTCACCCCAATCTCTGCCTGTGTCACCTGGAGGAGGTCTCCTCCCCTGTGTCTGTGGGTCTCAAGTCCCCTTCTTTTCTCTTATGAAGATCCCTGTTACTGGATTTGGGGCTTGCCCTAAATCCAAGATAATCCCATCCTGAGATCCTTAATCACATCTGCAGAGACCCTATTTTCAAACAGTCACCCTCACAGGTGCTGGGGTTCGGGGCATGGACAACCTTCTGGGGTCCACCATTTGCCCAACTGCGCCACTAAGAAATTCTTCTCCTTTGGTCTCACCGCATACAAACTGCTACTCCCTTCGGTATAGGGGTATTTTAAGGTTGGTTGTGGGAGATGAGAAGCATGAAATCTGGCATTGATGCCACAAAGCACACAGCCCTCTGCAGGGCCACCCGTCCATCACAGGCCCCTGTCTTAGAGCTTGGCACCTGTCTGCTCTCTGCCTGGATACCTACACACCAGACAGCACGTGATAGGCAGGTCACAATCACCCCGGCCAAAGCCGCGGTGGCAGGGGCTCACATGTGAGACACGAACAGAAAATCTGCTGTGCTGGCGCTGGAGCTAAATCTGAAAGCTCCCGCTTCACGTGAGTACGCCCCACTCCTTCCTTCTTGCCCCGACTTTGCTTGCCCCAGCACGCAGGGAGGACGTCCCCGCGCCCGAGCAGAGGGAGGGCTCAGCAGCAGGATATCCTGATGTGTGTCCCTCTTCCTGCGCTTCCGCGCTCGAAACTAGAATGTTTTGAGGTTCAGGAGTGATAGCGCATGGACTGATAGTGGCCTGGGCCCTGCCCTTGGGGCAGTCCCTGGCCTAGCACCCCCGCCCCATTAAAACAGGACAAGTCCCGGGTTGCTCCTACTGGGAAGGGCCTTGCCTTTTGCTGACTTGGCAGATGAGGAGAGGCCCGGGGCTACTTGTGAGATGAGGGCACCCCACCCTCACCCCACCCCAGGACACACAGCCCAGCCCCCAGCAGCCTGACAGCTACCGGGCCCCTGCAACAGCCAGGCACAAGTGCTCTTGGGATGTGTGATGAGCTCCCAAAGTTACTTAGGGACACTTTTTTTTAAAGTAATCTGTATGCCCAACGTGGGGCTTGAACCCTGAGATAAAGAGTCACATGCTCTGCCGACTGAACCAGCCAAGCACCTCACTTAGGGACATTTCTGAAGCCCTAAGAGGCAGCCTCAGGTTAGGGACCCTCAGCTTGCCAAGTGCACCTGGCTCTGAGGGCCTCCCCAGAGCATGGGGGGGGGGGGGAGGGGAGGTTCAGTGGGCAGAAGGAAGACTGCTCTCTGCAGACCCCGTTGCTCCATGTGGGCATGTGTCTGCCCTCGTCTGTCCTCCAGTGCAGACAAGTAAGGGACAAGGAGGAGGACAGTGTGACGGTGGGCCAGACCTGGGCTTGAAACTCAGAGCTTGAACCTCTGCCTGGGTACCCACGCCCGGCCCTGGTAGTGTGGGCTGCCTCACAGGCAAGATGGCCAGAATTTGGGGCTGAGGACTGGGTTTACAGACGGGGGTTATATGCTCAGATTTATATCAAATTAAAATAATTAGGATTTGACTTATTGAAGTTATAAACTCAAAACTTAAGTTTTTAACCTGTTAAGTTCAATTTCACAAACCCAGTTTTTTCCCTTTCAAGCCTAGCAGATTTACAATCATTTTTCAGGGGTCTCTCAAAATGTTTGGTCCAATCCAGAAACTCAGTGAATTCAGCATTACTAACACTAATTTTATTTTTTAATATTTATTTTTGAGAGAGGGAAGGAGAGTGTAAGCAGGGGAGGGGGAGAGAGAGAGGGACACAGAATCTAAAGCAGGATCCAGGCTCTGAGCTGTCAGCACACAGCCCAATGTGAGGCTTGAACCCACAAACTGGGAGGTCATAAGCTGAGCTGAAGTCGGATGCCTAATTAAGTCACCCAGATGCCCCCCATTTCTAAGATTTTAAACTGAATTTATAAATTATCTTTTACTTCATTTTAAAGTGCTTTAGGGGCGCCTGGGTGGCTCAGTCGGTTAAACATCCGACTTCGGCTCAGGTCAGATCTCACGTTCATGGGTTCGAGCCCCGCGTCAGGCTCTGTGCTGACACCTAGCTCAGAGCCTGGAGCCTGCTTCCGGTTCTGTGTCTCCTTCTCTCTCTGCCCCTCCTCCTCTCATGCTCTGTCTCTCTCTGTATCAAAAATAAA
>PJEM01005131.1:0-43057 GCA_004023845.1 Helogale parvula | reverse complement strand
TAAAAAAATTTTAAAAAAAATAAAGTGCTTTAGCTTAGGCGCTGGGTGGCTCAGTGGGTTAAAGTGCTTTAGCTTGTCTGAATTGACAACAAAATCTTGGATATGTCAAGGACTCATATACTTGGAGCGCCTGGGTGGCTCAGTCAGTTGAGTGTCCAACTTTAGTTCAGTTCATGATCTCACAGCTCCTAAGTTTGAGCCCTGCATAGGGCTCTGTACTGACAGCTCAGAACCTGGAGCCTGCTTCAGATTCTGGGCTCCCTCTCTCTCTGCCCCTCCCCCCACTCACGCTCTGTGTGTGTGTGTCTCTCTCTCTCAAAAATAAACATTTAAAAAAATGCTTAAAAAAGAACTCATACACTCAGTAGACTAAAATTTTGAACGTGGCAAACCCCAAGTTGTCTCAAATGTTTCAGAAACATGAAATACCACCTGTGTTGAGGTTTAACTATATATGGACCAACAATTTAGTTCTGATTCTCTTAAACCGTTCTGTGTGTCATCCTAAATCTTACTCTGGCTGAAAGATGTGTACTCACTTAAAAAAGTCAGTTTCCAACCCAGGTTTAGGGCCCCCGGAGCACTGCCCAGTGGGGGCTCTGCAAAAGGGGTTGGTGCTGTCCCTCCTTCCTGACTGCCCTAGGGTTTAGGGCAATGCTGGCTGAGAGTGAGCCCAAGCGAACTTTGTGGAACTTCTGCTCTGAAGACCTCTGAACTCTTTAGGAGCCGGGGCAGCCACTACTAGTGACTGCAGGCCTTTCTCGCTACACCTGCCATCCTTCCCGGGGGTCTCAGGGTTCCTGGAACTGCATATCCTGGGCAGCCAGCAGAGCTTACTGGGGTCCTCTCCACAGCTCTGCCTGACTTGGGGTCACTATGCCAAAGGTCAGGCCTCAGGGCTGAGCTGGCTGCCAGGAACAGAGTTGCCAAGCAACAGTTGGCACATGCCTCTGCACACACAGCAGCCCCCAACCCCTTCTGGGAAGGCTCAGGGCCGGCGGGGGTGGGGGGTCAGCTAGCAGGAAATATGGGGAAGAGAAAGAAGGAAACATGACTAGGAAGAAAGAGAACAAAGTTCAACTCAGGAAGAAGCCTTTCAGGCAGCAGAAATGGGGAAACAAGCCAGGCCGGCGTCCTGGGGCTGCTGGAGCAGAGCCGGGGCGGGGACGGCTGTGTGGTTTTCGGCAGGAAACTGCTGGGAACAGCTAGGGATGGGCGGGGGATGGGGGACCTCTGCCAGCTCGGATGGAGCGTCAAACGCCTTGTGATGAAAACTGCTGGCCACGCACGTTGCTTGCGTTCAAGCCCAAAGGCGCCCTCTCCTCTTCCCTGGGCTGAGGTGGAGGGGTTCTGTTTGCCTCTGCGGGATCCAGCTTGTGAGAGCTGTAATTGGTGCCACAGATCCCGGAGGCAGGACAGAGAGCGCCGGGTCTCGGCCCTGCAGGGTTTTCGATATCCAGGGACCAACCAGAGGCCTGGGGCACTACCGGCCCACGAATGCTGCCTGAGGAGGGGGACTGGGCCGAGCTCACTCAGGGACATATAGGGGATGTCGGGGACGGACAGGCTGGAGGGCGGCCACCAGCGGGGAAGGAGGGGTGCGGGGAGAGGCGATTCCTGATGGCCCTCGCGTGACCGCCTAGCGGCATCGCCAGGACGCCGCCCTCCCAAGAAGTGCCAGCCTCGGTCCCTTCCCCTGCCCCCTACCTCGACCCCTATCCCCACCACGGCTCCCGGCCCTGGCCCCTGCACCCAACCCGGGCCCCAGCTCCTGCCTCCACCCCATCCCCTACCTCCATCCCCTGCTTCGGCCGCTACCCCGCCCCAGCCCCGTGCCCAGCCACTGACCAGCCCACGCCCTCCAGCTCCTACTCCCGCCCTCGGCCCCTGCTTCGATCCCGGGTCCCGGGTCCCCGGCCCCAGCGGCCGCCCCTACCCCAGCCCCTACCTCGACCCCCTGCTTCGGCCGTCACCCTGCCCCCTACCCCTGGCCCCGGTGCCTGGCCCTCCGGGCCGCAGCTGCCGCCCCAACCCCAGCCCCCGGCCTTGACCCCCTGCTTCGGCCCCGCCCCCGGCCCAGCGGGCCGTGCGCGGCGGCGGCGCCCCAGTGTCCTGGGGCGGGACTTCCGGCGGCGGCTGCGAGCGGTTTCCGGCCGCGCGCGAGGGTTGTCCGGCCGGCCTCCGGGACATGAAGGTGAGCCCCGCGGCGGCCGGCCGGGGTGGCGTCCGCGCCCCGCGTCTCGGCGCCCGCCCCTCCTGCTCCCCCGTCCCCCCACAGCCTCGGTTCCGCGCTCGAGGTGGGCGTGCGGGGGGCGCCTGCGAGCAGGAGGCGCGGCGCGACGGAGGTGTGTGTGGAGCGAGTGTGAGTGTGTGGGGCAGGTGTGAGCGTGAGGGGCGGGTGTGAGCGTGTGGAGTGGGTGTGAGGTAGCAGGTGTGAGAGAGTGGGTGGGGCGAGTGTGAGTGTGTGGAACGGGTGTGAGAGTGGGTGCGAGTGTGGGTAGGTGTGAGAACAGGTGTAAGAGGAACAGGTGAGATCAGGTGTGAGCATTGGGTTGGGTATGAGTGTGGGCTGGGAGTGAGCGGGGGGTCGGGTGTGAGGGGGGAACAGGTGTGAGAGATGAGGTGTGAGCGCGTAGGGCAGGGGTGAGAGTGGGGGTGAGAGAACAGGTGTGAGCGTGTAGGTGGGTGTGAGCAGGGCTGAGCGTCGGGGTGGATATGATTGTGGGCTGGGGGTGTGAGAGCAGGTATGAGGGGGCGGGTGTGAGTGTGTGGCTGGGTGTGAGCAGGTGTGAGAGCAGCTGCGGGGCGGACGGCGGGAGCATGTAGGGCAGCCGTGAGTGGGTGTGAGCAGGTATGAGTGGGGATGGGGGTGAGCATGAGGGGCAGGGGTGAGAGAGCGGGTATGAGTGCATGGGTGGGTGTAAGAGAACAAGTGTGGGGAGATAGGTGTGAGCGTGTAGGTGGGTGTGAGCAGGTGTGAGCGTTGGGGTGGATAGGAGTGTGGGCTGGGAGAGAACAGGTGAGAGCGTGGGGGGCTGGTGTGAGCGGGCGTGTGAGAATGGAGGTGTGAGATTTGTGCAAGAGGGTGTGAGAGCAAGGACCTGTTGGAGGCACCGAGTGTGACCGAGGTGGGCGAGACCGGGCGAGCGGCCCGTGCTGCTTGGGGCACAGGCGGCTGGATCCGTCTTCAGTCAGCCCGGCGCCTTGCGAGCTGTGGACTTTCCACGCAGGAGGGTGACTCGGCCCCTGGCTTCCCACAGAGCCGATGACGGCGGGTTGGTGGCGGAGCTGGACGCTGAGCCACCTGTGGTGTCCTGTGTCCGTAGCTCTGTTGAGTTAGGTTAGCTCAGTGGCCACGCACCGCATAGCTTTCGTCTCTGAGCGAGATGAACTCCGGCTCCTGTGTCCCAGAGCCCGTCGCGCAGCACGTGGTCAGTAAATGTCACCAGCGCCGTGGTCGCCCCGCCTCTCGCAAGGCCCTCGCTTCCCAGAGCGGGCTGGCCCTCGCCGGGGAACGTGGGGTCTCCAGGCTGGCGCGGCTGGTGTCACCTGCCGTGGGGACAGAGCGTTCTGCAGACCAGAAAGTCGGCTTGTGGTGCAGCCAGGTGTTGGCAACAGCCTCAGGGCACCACCAGTCAGCACGGCCCTGAATAGCAAGACCGACTCGATGGGTAAAAATAAAAAAAAATGTTTAACGTTTATTTATTCTGAAAGACTGAACACAAGCAGGGGAAGGCAGAGAGAGAAAGAGAATCCCAACCAGTCTCCACGCTGTCAGCTCAGAGCCCGATGTGGGGTTCGATCTCCTGAACCCTGAGATCACGACATGAGCCGAGATCAAGAGTCGGATGCTCAACTGACTGAGCCACGCAGGCGCCCCTAGAAACCCATTTCTTAAAAAATAAGTAGAAAAATTATGAGTGTGTCACAGCAGGGTTAGCCCTAATGATCAGCTTTCACTCGACACACACACAACACGCCAGCACGCATGCCCTGGGTCATGGCGGACTCTTACTGTGGGTCTCAGAAACCACGTGAGAGTCACTGCTGTGACCCGCCATCCTTTGGTCGGCGCGCTGCTGACGCATCCTCCCCGGAGCTCGGAGCCCCCAGAAATGCAAGGCTGTCCGTTGTTAGCGCAGATCTGAGACCCCTGCCTCCCTAGGGCCATGTGGGCGACCACAGAGTGAAGTGGTCACTGCGCACTGTGGCACCCGTGCCGCCGAAAGGAGATCATTGGTGTGTGTAGAGGAAGAGGGGGCACAGGCCTGGGGTAGGGTGGCCGGGCCCACACTGCACAGCAGCGATCTTGAGCGCCCTGGGTGTCACCGTAGCTCACGCGCTGTGTCCCCAGTGCTCATGAGCAGCCTGCTCACATTGCCACCGAGATAATGTGGCAGTGCTGGTCCAGGCCTCGAGCTCAGTCTGGCTCCCCTTCCACTGCCCCCTCCATGGCACACACAGGCCGGCAGGGTCCGTCTTCCCTCCCCCAGGCCAGCCCATCTCCACCCTTTCTTCCTCCTTAGGGTGAAATCCCAGGTCAGAGGCCGGGCGAGTCCCTGGCCGAGGGGTCTCCGGGTGGGTGGACAGCAGGCGGGGCGGCAGGCCATGGACAGAGGGCGAGCAGGCTGCTGGGGCACACCCTGGGCCACGGTGGGTTGCTGAAGGACTGCTCTTCCTCTTGGTTTCTCATCCCCTTCCGTCCTCAGTGACCCAGACCTCCATCCCAGAGGAGGAGCCTGAGGTCATGGAGCAGACCCAGGGGGACTGGGGTCAGAATTGGGGGTGTCTGGCAGAGTGGGCCTTCCCCCCACTCCGTGTGGCTCCTGTCAGCAGGTACAGTCATCCCTGCACGCATAGTCCCCACTGCAGCTCTACAGCCCCTTGTGCAAAGTCTGCGTTCTGGAAGCACGTTTGTTCAGGTGCCTTTCTGGCCTCGTCGTGGCCAGGCCTCCCCGCGTCAGCCCCTCATCACTTGGCAGCCGCAGTCCTAGCCTCACCGGGTCAGTTCTGTCTACCGCCCTGCTATGCCCGAGGGAGCCCCAGTCTGAGCTGTGGTCACGAGAGGCGGGGCGGGAGCTGTTGTCCTTGATTCTGAGGCCAGAAAGTCACCCAGGAGAGGGGCTCCTGGGGAGGGGGCAGAGGATGGCAATCCGGACCTGGTCTTTGTATCCCTCCCTGTAGCCCCTTCAGAGCTGCCCCTGTCTACACCTTTACACAGCTTTGCCCTCCCGTCCCGTGAAGCCCTTGGGCCAGCTGTTTGTGCCTCCCTGCCTCGTGGGGAGGGACCTCCAGGGCTCCTCGCCCCAGGCCTTGTTCTCCCATGGCCCCGCGCAGGTTATGCTGTAGCGTATCAGGTGCCGCAGTGTAGAAACCTGCCCAGGGAAGTGACAGCCCAGAGCTGCACTGCTGTGCTCTGTGAGGGGATCAGGTGGAGAGGAGGGCTTTGGAAGGGGAAGAAACAGGCTTCTGGCCAGGAGGTCAGCAGGGTGGAGGGGATGGAGGGGTGAATGCTGCAGAGGGCCTGACTTTGCCAGCTTCTGACAGGGCACACCCTGCCTGGCTAGGGCTCTGGTGACCCCAGGGATGCCCGTAGTCGGGGAGGCCACGTGCCTGCCGACTGGGCTGCTCCCCGGGACCTGAGGTGTTCTCTGGCTCTGCCACCAAGTGGCTCCTTAGGCGGAATGAAGGGGGCAGTCTGTCGCCAACGCACATCACACCTGCACACCTTAAAGCCTCGTGCAGGACCCCAGCTGGTCTGCGCCTGCCCGGTACTCAGCTGCCAAGAAGCAGAATTGCGAGGGGCTGGGAGTGGGGACAGAACCTAAAAATGAACTGCACAGCTCATAGAAGTCCAGTGCCAGAAAGCCAGAAAGCGGCCGCTGAACCCCAAAACAGAAGGACTAGAAGTCTAAAGAGCCTGCTCGCTTTCTAGCATTGCCCTTGCTGTGCTTTCTGTAAGGTGTATCCATACAGGCAGGCTCCACGCTCAGCTCAGAGCCCGATGTGGAGCTCGATCCCACAGCCATGAGACCGTGACCTGCCAAAATCAAGAGTCGGATGCTTAACCGACTGAGCCACCCAGGAACCCCGTACACAGGAGTTCTTCAGTAAAGATGGGATTGTGTGTATGTGCATTTTGTAACATTTGCACCAGCAGTGCATCCCAAGCATCACAGTGCCTGTCTGTGTTCTTGTGTACGGAAGTGTGTGTTACTGTTTAAACTGCGTGGCGGTGAACCTTCTCGTACATTTTCCACATAACTGGGGAAGCCCCCCAAAGCGACAGGAAAACACATGTTGGAAAGTGCATTTATAACCACATTGTCATCCTAAAAGATTTTTGCAACTTGAAGTCCCAGGAACAGCTTGGGAGAATTGTTGCTGCCCCAGGCTATCATATCAGCCTCATTCTCTTTAGTCCTCCCGACACCGAGCGTCTGCTCCCTTGATTGCTGGTAAAGCTGAGGTGCTGTTTCTCGGGCTTGGGGCATCTCTCTGTATTACAGGGCACCCCTGGGTGTTAGAGGGTATATCGTGTACTACAGGGCACCTCTGCGTATTATAGGACACCTCTGGTGTTACAGGGCACCTCTGGGTGTTACAGGGCACTTCTGGGTATTACAGGGCACCTCTGGGTGTTACGGGGCATCTCGTATATTACAATGCATCTGTGCAGTACAGGGCACCTTTGTCTTTTAGAGTATGTATAATATGGGGTCCTATATTATGGGATTTTTATCACAGAGAACGTATATTAGAGTTATTTCTATTTTGGAGTATTTTTTTTGCTGAGTATGCCTATGATAGGAAGTCTGTATGGGGCACTTGAGTATTATGGAACTAGGAGATTTTGTGCATTAAGAGATATGTGTGTATCTCTTCATTTTCCTTTTAGAGCGGGGCATTTCTTATTGGGCGTTACTTTTATTGGAGTGTCGTTAATTTATAAGAGTTGTTTGCTTGTTATGGATAGATAATGGGTAGAAACATGTTATGAGGTATACTGTTTCTTTTTTGTTTCCTAAATGAAAATTTCACTTTTTTTTCCTTGAAGTTCATCCATTTATTTTGAAAGAGAGAGAGTACAAGCAGGGAAAGCAGAGAGAAGGAGATACAGAATTCCAAGCAGGCTCCACACTGTCAGCGCAGAACCTGATGCAGGGCTTGAACTCACGAACTGTGAGACTATGACCTGAGCTGAGATCAAGACTCAGACACCCAAGCAACTGAGCCACCCAGGTGCCCTGGAAGTGTCACATTTTAATGTAATGAATTCTGTTTGGCTTTTTTTTTTTTTTTTTTTTTTTTACTAACCTGACCTCCATCATTGCTGATGTACTTGGAAAAGCCTTCTCCACTCTGAGTTACTTATTTTTTCCTAGTCCTTTCTGTGGTTCGTATTTTACGCTTAAACCCTCTAGTAACCCAATTTCTTTGGGTTGGTGGAGGGCAGTTACCATTTTCCTAGATGGCTGCCCGTGGTCAGGGCGGCCCTGAGGTGGTGGGAAGGCTCTCTGACTAGTAGCAGGGAGGCCCCTTTCAAGGGCCCCTGAGAGGAACAAAGGGCCCAGCAGTGCTAGAAGCTGGGTAGGCCGCTGGGCCTGGCGCAGGGTAGGGCTCTGTCCTGGGGCCAGTGCCCAGCCCAGTGCCACGAGAACCCAAGCCCTGTTGGATGCTTCATTTGACAGAGAGGACACCCCATGTGGCTGGTGCTCATGCGCTCTGCTGTCTCTACAGCCCCCTGAACCCCGAGATTGGACTGCACTGTGACACTGCCACCATGAGGGCGCTCCTCGGCACACTCTGGCTTGCTCTGACCTGCAGCTCTGTTCATACTACTCTGTCAAAGTCAGATGCCAAGAAGGCTGCCTCGAAGACGCTGCTGGAGAAGGTACGGGCGGTCAGGGCTGGCCCCTCGGCCTTCTTCCTGCCCGCCGGAGCCATGCCCCAAGCCTGTGATGCGGCAGTCTGTAACCCGGGATGCCAGGCCTTGACCTCCTTGGCAGCTGGCCAGTACTGCCCGGGGCTCTGGCCAGATGGCCTGGGAGGAAGCGGCTTTGGGTGCCGGGATTGAGGGTGTGCCCACCCCCAGTGGCCCACATATCAGCCCTCCTCTGCTTCTTCACATGCCCACACTCTTGACTTGCCTTGCAAAGTTCTGTGATACTCACGGCAGTTGAACAGATCAGATACCAGGTGAACTGTGCCTTTGCGCCATTTTTCTAGGACGGGAGAGTGAGTCCAAGGGGGGCGGGCCTGTCCTGGGGGCTCTGGTCAGTGGCACCATGGTGACCCCAGCATGTGGTGCCTGGCTGATGAGAAGACCGTTGCTGCCCCTCAGGGCCCCGTGTCCTGCCCACAGCAGACCCTGACCACCTTCTCCTGTTGCTTTTGTTTCAGACCCAGTTTTCAGAGAAGCCAGTCCAAGACCGGGGTCTGGTGGTGACGGACCTTAGGGCTGAGGATGTGGTTCTGGAGCATCGAAGCTACTGCTCACCTAAGGCCCGGGAGAGGCACTTTGCTGGGGACGTCCTGGGCTACGTCACTCCAGTAAGCCGGGCCCTGGGGTGGGTACGGAGGTCCGAGGGCAAGGCGGCCACTGGGGTGTTTGTCCTCACCTCCCTGGGCTACCGACATGCAGGTGCAGTGGGAGAAGGGCCTCCCGAAGAACTGGGAGTCATGCCGAGGGTTTTCTGGGACTTGTCCTGCACAGCACGGGCGGTTCTGTGGTGTCCCATTCCGGAGGTGTCTCCAGGGCCCTCTGTCCCCAGCTGCAAGCATGCTCACCTGTTCTCCATTTTCTGCCAGTGGAACAGCCATGGCTATGACATTGCAAAGGTCTTCGGGGGCAAATTCACGCAGATCTCGCCCGTGTGGCTGCAGCTCAAGCGGCGCGGCCGGGAGATGTTTGAGGTCACAGGCCTACACGACGTGGACCAAGGTTCTCACGCTGCTGCCCATCTGTGCTCATCCTGAGGGCCCAGAAGGGTGTGAGTGCCCGTCGTGTGTGTGAGCGCGAGGGTATGATTCTGTGTGTCTGGGAGTGTGTGTGTGTGTGTGTAGCTGAGTGTGTGCATCAGTGTGACAACTGTCTGGCATTGGCCAGAACCCTGTTCCCCTCGGCAGTTTGTACACTGGGCCAGGGGCGAGGTGTCTGGGAGGGCCTGGCTGTCTTGACAGCCACTTCTGTGAGCATGCGCCCAGGTTCAAGTAACTGTTCCCCTTTTGGGTTTGGAGAGAGGGTGCTAATTGTGGAGAAACCACCCTTCCAGGCTGGGAGGGCGGTGTCCAAGGACAGGCTGGGCAGCACTGGGACTCGGCCCTTGGGCTCGCCTCAGCTCTGAGAAACAGTCCCAGCCCCCCTGGAGGCCACTTTTCCCTGGATGTGGCTGATGCCACCATGTTTCCCCTAGTGGCCCAGGGGTCTCAGCCATCCTGGCTACTCTGCATGGAGAGGAGAGGGGGAAGGGAGGAGGGGGGGTGCTGGGCCTGCAGCTTCCCTCCTGCTGCTGCCCTCCTGCACCCCCATTGCACAGGGCCCCGCATTTTCTGCCTTGGGAGTGGTCTGGGTCATCATGCGGGCAAGGGGTTGTGTCCCCACACCAACTCTCCTCTCCCTGTCCCACAGGGTGGATGCGGGCAGTCAGGAAGCAGGCCAAGGGCTTGCGTATAGGTAAGTCCGGTGGGCCCGGGCTGGCAGGGCACCCAGCCCTTCAGCTGCACGCAGTGTGTGCCCCTCGCAGGACCAGGTGGAATGACACCCACCCCGCCCTGTCCTGGAGCCCACAGCTGGCTGGGGTGTTCCCAGAGTGCAGGTGGGGCCAGCAGGGTCTGGGGATTGGAGCACAGGAGCAGGTGACAGCTGAGCAGGACGAGCCATGGGGGGCGGGTTCCGGTGGGGAGGACGGTCCAGCAGGAGCCGGGAGCTGGGGGAGCTGGGGTCCGGGCGCTCGGACCCGTGGCACACGCAGGGGAAAGAGGCCAGCACAACTCGCCGCCCCTCGCGGCCCTTCCCTTACCACGCCTTGTGGGTGCCCAGCTTTGTGCTCCCTCTGCTCTGATGGCCAAGGGTTGCCCCGGGGGCTGGGCCGCACACAGAAGGGTCACTGTCTCTATGTCGGTCTGTCCCCCAAGTGCCCCGACTCCTGTTTGAGGACTGGACTCACGAGGACTTCCGGAGTGTCTTGGACAGCGAGGACGAGATAGAGGAGCTCGGCAAGACGATCGTGCAGGCGGCCAAGGTGAGGCCGGGGGCTGCGTGGGGGCACTGCCCTGGGCCTCGCCTTGGCCACAGGTGTCCCCTGGGCTGGGGGGATCTTCACTTGGGGACAGCCTGCTTCCCTCCTGGGAGGGCGCCTGTCCTGCTAGTTCTTCGGGCCCCCCGAGTTGGGGTTGGGGAGGGGGCACTTGAGGGGACAAGACACGTGAGCACCTGGTCCCTCTGCTTCTGGCTTCCAGGCCTGCCATGACCTCATTGCGTGGGTGCTGGTGGCTGGCTCCGTGTTGCCTCCCCACCCGTCCCCACCGAGGTCACCAGATCCCCATTCACCTGCGTGTGTCTTTTCAGAGCCAGCACTTTGATGGCTTCGTGGTGGAGGTCTGGAGCCAGCTGCTGAGCCAGAAGCACATGTGAGTGGGCTCCGTGCTCTTCCTGGCCCCCGGGCGGCCTGAGGGGGGGGGGCCGTCGTTGGGGGGCAGACACAGCACTCGGGAACAGTCAGGGGCCTGGACACCTGTGTGGGTGGTAAAGGCCGCGTGATCGACGTCACCCAAGAGTACCCTGTGGGAAGACAGGGGCCCGGGTGGTGACACCAGCATCAGGCTTGGACACCAGCCCAGATGCCTCGGCTGAGCAGCACCAAGCCCTCCTAGGGACGAGGAGAAGCGGTTGGCCGGGCTGCAGAGCCAGCCACCCAGGCCCGCAGGTGATGCGTGTGCCCCTCAGGGCACCTGAGTGACCAGAGAGTGAAGTGTCCCCTGCGGCAGCCACTGCCCACTTGTGTCAGGGATGTGGGTGCAGAGCGATGGGGCGGCCCACACGGTGCTGGGGGCAGCAGAGGCTGGCAGCTGGCTACCCCCGGTTCTGACAGCAGCCTCCCTCTCTCTCCTACCTGAAGGAGTCCCAGCTCAAAGCCTGAGCCCCCTTTGCCTCCCCAGCAGGGAACACTGGGCTAGGGCTCCCCTTCAAGGTGCCCCTCCTCCTGTCCTTCAGCTGCAGTCCGTTTTCCGCCCACTCGGAGGTGGTGTCCCCAAGCAGGTCTCCTGTCTCCACGTGCACGGCGAGGGCATGTTGTTGGTTCTGGCCTGTTCCTGGAGCCGGGCATGTCTGGGGATCCCTGAGCAGCTTTGCAGGGGCAGGCCTGACCGGGCAGCTGTGGCTCCTACCCCACTTGGGCGCAAGCTCCTAGCCCTGGGAGGGCCCTGAGGCCCAGTTTGTGCAGGATGATGCATGGAGACAATGGGAGCTGAGTTGAGGGACTTGCTGTGTTTGTCGGGACCTGGCATTGGGCCAGCGTGTCAAGGGCTCTGGCTGTTGGCAGAGACCCCACCCCTCACCGCTCGTCCCAGGGCTCTGCTGTGATCTTTGCAGGGCAAAGGCCCTACCAGGGTGACCTTCCAGCACCTTCTGATGCAGCTTCTCACCAGATAGCTGCATTCTGCCCGGGCTCACAGCACGGGCTGGGGTTTACCTGAGCCACAGCCAGGATGTGGCAGGCATGTGACGAGGGGACAATTGGCAGGGCAGGCAGGGGGCCAGGTGGAGTGGGGCAGAGAGTAGCCAGCCTGGCAGATGGCTGTGGGCACATTGCTAGCTGGGAACCATCTCCCAGGACAGAATGGGCCTGGCTGTTGCAGGACATGATGGGAACATTTCACGAGGCCATCCCTACCTGTCACCCTCAGTCAGGCTTCTGACTAGGTGTCCAAGGGTCCTTCTGCAAAGGTCAGCCTGGAAAGGCCAGTGTGGCAAATGCTGTGGGGCACATGGCCTGTGTATGATGGGGGCGATGGCACAGCAGCTCCGTGACACGCGCGTCCCATAGAACTATGTCCTCTGGGGAGGAGCAGGTAGTCTGAGCCAGTGGAGCAGCGGGGATGATGAGCTCTAGTGAGTGACCGGGTCCCCTCTGTTCATAGCCAGTGTGTGGCAGGCCTGTTCCCCGGGACGGGGGTGACTGGAGGTTCCCTACTGGTGGCTGCTGCCCCAGGGGCACGAGACCGCCCTTTCCGTCCCACAAAGATGCAGCCCCAGAGCCATCCAGAAAGCCAGGAGAGCAAGTGACAGTGATTGTGCTGCAACGTGACAGCTGTTGGCAGCGGTGACAGAAGTGTGTGCTTTCTGAGGCTGAGCCTGACCACCCCCCAAGCCGCCTCCTTTTGGGAGAGGCAACAGGGATCACTCCCGCTGACCCCTGGTCCAGCGGTCAGTGCCCATCGCTCCCGTCGAGGCCACCAGGGCTGCGCCTGTGCTGGTGTGGCCTGGAGGCAGGCCCTGGGGGCCGTACCCTGGTCACGCAGGGGTGGCCAGTGAGAGGGCAAGTGCCCTGGACCTGGTGGGGGGAGGACTCGCTGTGCTCTCTTGGTGAGGCCCAGGGCCTCCCACCCACAGTCCCAGCAGGGCCAGGCCAGAGTGAACGCACAGAGCATGGCACCATCCTGGAATCTGTTGGTGGCATGGGTGGGGTGCCCGAGCGTGCTCCCAGGTGGTACCTGGAGTTGAGCTAGTCTGTTCAACTGGGCACCCCCACCGTGGCTCTGGGGGCCAGAGGAGCCCATGACGCTGCCTCTCCCTGCCCCCCCACCTGGTGGCCCTCTCCCTGTTGAGACATGTCCAGACACAAGTGGAGAGTCCCACACGACACACACCCGCATGTGCTCCTCCTGTGTGTCCCAGGACTGGGGGTGCATCCCTGCCTAGGACAGACACACAGCTGTGTCTTCCAGGCTGAGGGAGGCCACGCAAGGGGGCTGCGTTGTCGATGCCAGCGATCGGGGGTGCTGGGCAAGGGCTCCCCCTTCAGCCCCAGACATGGCTACTGGAACTGCCCTCACTGTCCGGGGCTGAGGCCCCACCTCGGTGCTGTGTGGCTCTCCTGGCGTCGTGTGGTGTTGCACCACCTGGGCAGGCTGTGTGTCTGGGAGAGTCCAGACATGGCGGGGTGCTGCCCAGACACCTCTTTGTTCCCCATGTCATTCTCAGGGTGATCCTGGGCGAGGAAGTCCAGGGACCAGCCCACTTTGGGTAGAAGGTGACCCCCACGGGGCCTGCTGGGCTGCCCAGTGCTCGAGAGTGTGAAGCACGCAGGGCCTCTCTGGAGCCCGTACCTCCAGGGCAGAAAATGATGTCGGGGCGCCTGCCCTGTAGCGGGTCTGGGTGAAGCCCCTCGACTTCCTGTTCTTGATCTCCGGGTTCTTTGCAGGGGCCTCATCCACATGCTCACCCACCTGGCTGAGGCCTTGCACCAGGCCCGGCTACTGGCCATCCTGGTCATTCCACCAGCCGTCACTCCCGGGTAAGTGTCATGATCGCTGTGGCCGGGGACCCAGGGCAACCTCCTGGGCACACGCTACCCTTTTCCCCAAATGTTGGAAGATGCTGGAAGTTGCTGGAAGCTCCTGAATTTGAAGGGCTGTTTCTTCTAGATACTCCCACTCAGGTGTAGTCTTGCCACGGTGCAGAGCTTTAGAATGAGTCCGCACCTGCTGCGCCCTTGGGAGGTCAGGGATGTGTGGTCACCAAGCCTCCTTCCCTGCCTGACTGTTCCCCCTTCCCAGCCCAGTGAGGCAGCCCTTCCGGAACCCAAGGAACAGGGAGGACAAGCGGCCTGGGCCCTAGTTGTTGGAGCCGTGTCCCCTCTGCCCAGGGTACCACCCAGACGCTCCAGATCTACCGTGCGGACTGAGGGCAGACCTGGGGTCAAATGGCAGAGCCTTATTGGGGAGAGGACCACAGAGGCCCTGGTGGGACCGACTGGGGGCTCTGTTTGGCCTATGCCAGCCCAGCCCCTCGGCCCACAAGTGCACACTGGGCTCCCCCCTGCTGCCCTGGACAGTGCAGCTGGCGGGCCAGCTGCTGAGCGGCAGCACGACGGCGCAGCAGTCAGTGGGAGCAGCGCGGGTGGGCTCTGGGGCCCGTGACACCCCGCTGTGGTTCGCAGGCTGATGGGCTCCTAGCAGGGCCGATAGATGCTCACAGGGAGCTTCGGGTCACTCCGGCAAGAGAGACAGGTGTCCCCTGGGGGCAGGCCCGCCTGGCCTTCATGCCCCCTGGCAGCCCCTGCGTCCCACCCAAGGCCTGTGCACACGGCTTAGGGCTGTGGTCCCCCGCGCCTTTTGCATCTCCTGGGCATTAGCCTGCCGCTTGAGTTCTCCCCACGCAGTTTCTGATGGTCCTTGGTCCATCAGGGCGGGCTGCAGTGGGGGTGGGGTCCATGCCTGTGTCCCTAGGCCCCACTGTGAGTGGGAAAGGTCCCACAGGCCGGCATCTCCCTCATGGAGCAGCGAGAGTGGTGCTCAGCCCAGGAGGGAACCCAGCCAGAGCCCCACCCATCTGTCCTTCCTCCCACGTGCACAGAGTGGGCGTGTGCGTTTGTGAAGGTGGGGGGAGCACGTGTGTCCTGGGGCTGCTCCCAGGATGGGCTCTCGTGGTATTCTGAGGTTAGAGCTGGACCTGGGGCTGGAAGAGGAGCCGGGTGCAGACTCTCTAGAGCCTGTGGGCGTGGCTGCAGGGGCTGGGTGCCCTCCTGGGTCTCCCAGTTTCTGTGAGTGGTTTGGGGGGTGGGAGGTACGTGGCCGGGTGGAGACCATGTTGTCCTTCGTGGTGAGGAGCCATCTGTGGGACAGGCGAGGGAGGTGCTATTGGTGAGGTTCAGCTCCTAGAGGCTGGGGGCATCGCCTCAGCCTGAGGGTAGGTGCTACCCAGTCCTGCAGCCCCCCCTCCCCCAGAGCCTGGCATCATCTGTCACGTGTGTGGGGCAGGGTCGCAGAGGGTGTGCTGGACCCTGGAGCCCCCTTAAGCCCCCTGGGCCTGGCTTTCCTGCTGATGCCCTCTGTGCCCAGGGGTCTTACCCTTACCGGGGCTCCTGGCACCTAGACAGGTAGTGGATGCCTTGCCCCTCATCCTGTAGCCACTGTGAGAGTACAGTGGTGGCTGAGGGGGGCTGTCCAGAGGGAGGGACCGTGGCCAGTGTGGTCAGGGCCGAGGGTGGGGGGTTAGGCGCTGATGAGCTCATGGGCTGTGGACACAGCCGGCCGGCACCTCCTGGCGGCCTGAGTGTGTGCCACCCGCGTGCGGTTGAGGGGTGTAGACCTGGGCTGTGCTGTTCCAGCTGTGAGCCAGCCCGGCCTTGTCCCCCCGAGGCTCTGGCTGGTGGTCCCCGCAGGAGTTTGTCTTGTCGGCATTTACCTCCCGCGTAATCGCAGATGGCCACCCCCGCAGACGAGCCCAGGGGCACGTCTTCTCGGCATTTCCCGCAGCGGGCCGTAATTGTGCTCATCACTCACCTCACAAAGGCTGGCTCTGGCGCACGGGACAGCAGCTCCGGGAGGGAGCCTTTTCTCTGCTATGGGCCATGTCTGGGACTGTTGGCTTAGGTAGCCACGCTGACCTTGAGCCCTGCTCCCAAGGTCACAGCCCTACCTTCAGTGGAGCTGGTGCTCTGGAACTTCCCGTCAGCCTCACGCACAGATGGAGACACCAGCTCTGGGTGGAGGAGGAGTCACAGGGTTGAGTAGGCGAGAGGCAGTCAGGGGCCTGGGTGACCGGGCCTGTGGGGGGCAGGCGTGGGTGCTCCAGCAGCAAATAGGTGGACCGTGGCCCCGCCTTCCACACATCACCAGTTAGGTGCCCCATCGGGGCTGCTGTGGGGGCAGCTCTGCGGCTGGTGTCCAGGGGCTGGTCAGTGTGGCTGGTGGCAGGAGTCAATGGCCATTCACGGAGTGTACATTGACCCCAAGGAAGGTCTGCCTGGGGAGGGCTGGTCAGGGGGAGGACTTGAGGTTTACCACCGATAGGCGACTGGTTTGTGGTGTCTGGGGGAAGATCCCAGCAGGGGAGGGGTGGAGGGTCAAGCTACACATACAGGGCCACAGGGGGTTTGAGGACTGGGGAGATGGGACAGGACCCTCTCTGGAAGAGAGGCCAGTTGGCCCCATGAGAGGTGGGGTTCCCAGCAGGTTGGGGTGACTGCAGCAATGGGCTCAGCCCCCGACATGGCAGCTTGACCGGGTGACGGAGGAGGGAGGCGCCCACCAAGTGGGGGTGAAGTGGGAGGGGTGAGGGACAGAGGGTTGGAAGTCCTGGGGCAGGGGTAAAGCCGTAGAGGCACACAGGGCTGCCAGGTGGGGCCGTGGGCTGCTGAGTGCCACCCTGTCCGGGCCAGCAATCTCCAGCGTCCAGGAGGAAACCAGCTGGAGGCCACACTGCACATCCGCCATCTGGCCGCCTGGAGAGGCAGGCCGGGGCTGCACGAAGTGTGCTGGGCCCACCGCTCACCTGCAGTGCCCTTCCCTGCTGCTGGCAGTTGTGGGATCTCGGGGTGAGGGGCCCTGCATGGCTGCCAGCCTTCTAGAAAGAAGGGATGTGCGCGCTGGGAAGAAGGTGATCTGGGACAAGCACCTGCAGACCGGGGCCATCCCAGGAGCGTGCGGGAGCCCAGCCCGTGGCAGCCGCCCGTGTGGAGGACCAGCCCAGAGCGCTGGGTACCCCGGGAAAGATGTGGTGGGCACAGGGGAGGGCAGATTGTGGGGTGGACTCCACGAAGCTTCTGGAAGTCGCCCCTAACGGGCCAGCCGCTGAGATTAGCAAAGGAGGAGAGGCTCAGGGAGTCGTGCCTGTCGTGAGCTGGCCAGACGTCGGCATCCTGCCCAGACTGGCGCTTCTCGGGGCGGAGCATCGAAAACCCACGGCTCCGGGACCCTGTGGCCGCCATCAGGGTGTCTGCTCCGAGCAGCGGGGGCATGAAGACGGTCGGGTAGCGCCCTCTCTCGGCTCATTTCTCTGGGCCTCACAACCTCCCAAGTCCTGCTCCAGGCTGGCCTTCCCTGCACACCTGGCTGGGTCCCCTCTCCCAGTGGAGCAGGGAAGGTGCCAGGCTCCCCGTAAGCCCCCTGGGTGCTGTAGCAACCAAGATGTGGGCCTAAGGAGAGCACCCCTGCTGGGCCTACAGCAGCCCACAGCCCTGCCATCCCTCCTAAGCCGCTGAATCCAGAAATGGCAGGGCCTAGGTGTGTGACTGTCCCACCTTGAGACAGGTGAGCCTTTGAAATGGGAACTGTTTTCCTAAAGCTGACGCGCCCACTATTCCTGTGGCGCTCCAGGCTGAGGCCTGGAGGGTACAAGATGTGTTCATGTGGTCGTCCATAGCCTGTCTTCCTTTTGCCAGGGCCTGGCATCTTCTGGTCCACTTTAGGGGGCCTGTCCCCAGTGTGGCCATCAGGGAGCATGGCTGTCATTGCCCGGCGAAGCGTTTGCCTCCAGGCGCATCCCGGAGCACCCCTTTGTGTCTGGTGCTCATCGCCGAGCTGGGACCGTGAGGCCGGCCGTCGCCTGCTGGCTCTGCTTATCTTCAGGTCCTGCAGGTGCCCCGTGTCTCTGGGGGACCTGGACCTGCCTTCCTAGCTGCTCCCCCCAAAGGGAGCTAGAGAAGCTTTTCTCTGGGCTGGAGTGGGGCAGCCTCGGGACAGCGTCTTGTAGAATGGATGAGCATCACCGAGGCCCCTGCAGACACCCTTGTCCAGGGTTTGGGGGGGCAGGCTGAGAAGAGGGGTCCTGTCTCACGTGGAGGGTCCTCCCGGGGATGTGGCCGCCTTTGGCATTGCTGCAGGCTAGCAAGCAGGCTAGAAGATGGAACAGCCGGGACCTTGCTGCCCTGGTGCGCCCATGCCCACCTGTGGGGATGGGGCTATCCCAGAGCTAGGCTGATCTCGTGGCGCCCTTGGATGCATGGCATGGAGGGTGGGGACAGGGAGAGAAATGAGCCTTTGCTTGGCCTTTGGCCTTGGTCTCCACCTGCTGCCCTTCCCGGCCCACCCCCACTCTTGGAATGTGGCCCTGACCGCTGCAGGCTGTGTCCTGTAACTGAGTGACAAGTCACCTCCCGGGGAAAGTGACCGCAGCCCTCCCCCGGTGTGGGGTGGAACCCGTGTGGTCTGGAACCTGTGTGGTCTGGGAGGCCCCCCAGCCTCGGTCCGTCGGCTGTCGGGTGTCGGCTGGGCTGCGAGAGGTGGGTGGTGACAGTCATGCTCCTGTCTCTGCAGGACTGACCAGCTGGGCGCGTTCACTCACAAGGAGTTCGAGCAGCTGGCCCCCCTGCTGGACGGCTTCAGCCTCATGACCTATGACTACCCCACGGCGCAGCAGTGAGTGCGGGCACCCGGGGCTCCATGAGCTCCGTGGCTTGACTCAAAGATTCTTGCCTCCTCTGGGGCCTGGACCCTGGACACTCCGAGGGACAAGGCCTGGCTTCCTGCCAGCGTGCTTGGGGCCGCGCTGCCGTCAGCTCCTGGCCCCGGGGGCGTGGAGGACCCGAAGCCCACAGTTGCCACCACATTGGGCAGCTTCACGTTTTTGGGGCCTGTGAAAGAGGGCTGCCCGCCATCCTGGCTCGTCCCCCTGTGCTAGCACGGTGGCTGCTGGCACTGGACCCATCTTATTGCCAAGAAGGTGATCCTGTGGATGGGGATCGCTGCCTCAAAGGGAGCCTCGGGCTCGGGCATGTCACGGTGTTGCCCACTGCCATCTCTGGCCCCCGTGGCGGCCCCAGGTGCGGCGATCGCGGGCACGGGTCCAGCTGGAAGCCACCATGGGAGGCTTGCAGTCTGCTGCGCTCCTTCCCATCCTGCCCCTGCCTGACGCCTCTGCCTGCTGCTGAATCCCACTCCCCCCCCTTGCCCCTGCAGGCCTGGTCCCAATGCACCATTGTCCTGGGTTCGAGCCTGCGTCCAGGTCCTGGACCCCAAGTCCAAGTGGCGGAGCAAGATCCTCCTGGGGCTCAACCTCTACGGCATGGACTATGCAGCCTCCAGGGATGCCCGCGAGCCCGTCATCGGATCCAGGTGAGTCCAGGGCCCCCCATCACGCGGGGCGGCCTCCTGTGCTGTCCTGCGCCCCGAGCCCTCGTTCCAGTGGGTCGTGTGTCTCCTGGAGGTGGTGGCTTAGAGCAAGAGAGGAGGCCTGAGGCGGTCTGACCCCACACGCCTGGTGCTTGTGAGCAGAGCCCCTCAGAGCCTGCTGGGTTGGGGGCGCCATCCCAGCACCACAGCTGGGACGCCCCCCTTGAGATCATCTGTGTCCGCAAGCATGCGGACCACGTCCTGAAAGCAAGGGGCGTGTGACCCTGGCCTGGGAGGCGCTTGGCTCTCATGCACATCCGTACTTGCACTTGGCATCATTTCCTGCCTGAACAGCCCCCAAGGTCTTTTGCCTTTCGGGTCTGCTGGTGTCAAATTTTTTTTTTTTTTAATGCTTTTTTTTAAAACTTTATTTTGAGAGAGAGAGGGTGCGAGCAGGGGAGGGGTAGAGAGAGTCCTAAGCAGGCCTGCGATGTCAGCCCAGAGCCCGACATGGGGCTTGAACCTGTGATTCGTGAGATCATGACCTGAGCAGAAATTGAGAGTCAGACCCTTAACCGACTGAGCCACCAGGTGTTCCGGCTGGTATCAGATTCTTGTCATCTGTGCTTTGCGTTGGTTTTCTGGAAGCTACAGCTGCTGGGGGATGACGCCCTGGCGCCCCGTACAGCTCGGTGAGCGCGCACCTTCCTGGGGTGTCTCTACGCGTTCTGCACTTGGTTTCCGTTGAGCTTTCGGGACCTGTGTTTGTACTTCTCATGAAATTTGGAAAAATCTTCCATTTCTTCAGATTTTTTATGTCCCTTTCTCTTCTTTTGCGGGCCCTCAAATATATGTGAGGTCCATGGTCTGTCCCCACCCCCGATACTCGTTTTATTTTCCCTTTTGTGGGGTGTTTGTTGGCCTCGTCAGGGGCGCCGACTGGTGTCTCTGTCGCGTCTTTGTGGTGTCACAGCCTGGACTTCCCGTCACCTCCGGAAGCTGGCGTTCAGTTTCCGCTTCTGCATGGCCTGCGCGCGCGTGGCCTGGGCTGTGATGGCCGCTCCCCGAGGCAGGCCCGTCCTGGGTGGGCCCCACCAGCGGCGCCCCTGCCCAGGCCCCTGCCAGGCCGGGGCTCTGCAGCGTGGGCTCCTAGGTTGGACACCAGACACTGTAAATTGTTCCTTGTTGGGCCTTGGCGCTCCTGAATCTTCTTGATCTTTGCTGTGGGAGCGGCCGTGGGGAGCGGGTCTGGATGCTGTGACCTGGGCACGCGCCTCTTGCAGCCTGCCGCCCTCAAAGGGGCGTCCCCGCGGGTCACCAGCAGGGCTGCCGCCGTCAGACACAAGGCATGTCAGCCCAGGCGGGGGCGGGACAGGGGGGCGTGCTGCTCTGCTGGGCCTCTCATCCATGGTGACTTCCTGCAGCTGTGCCTCGGTGGAAGGACAGGGGCTGCATGGTTGGCCCTTGGCTGCACTCACAGGTTCGAAGGGTCTGCTCCCAGTCACCTGCTCAGCAGGCGAGGGTCTTCCCTCTTTCCCTCTAGGGACAAGAAGAATGCCCAGGAGGGCCCAAAGCCACCCCTCACCTCACTTGTTCCTGGATCGGGCCCCTCCGTGGGTGGGACCCCGGGATAGACCATGCTCCGAAGTGGTGGCCCCTCCAGGACCATGTCCCCTGGGCACACAGCTGGTGCTGGGGCTTGGGGACCGGCGTAGGCCTGTGCGGCCCACTCCTGTCCTGGCCCCTGGCTCTGGGCGTATTCTGGGTCCCCAAAGCTGGGTCTGCCCCTCTCTGCTGGGAGAGGCCTTGGGAAGTGGCGTGGACGCGCTGGGGACGGCAGGGGTTGGGGCGAGAGGCCCAGCAGTGGCTCCCCGGCTCCGGGGGGGCTGCCGTGGCGCCTGGCCAGTGGCTGGGGCTTTGCCTTTTCTCCCAACAGAGTGCAGTTCTTGGCCACTGCTACCCGTCCTTCAGAGCTCCCCCTTCATGTCCATCTGTCCTTCTGGTCAGGTGCCCTGATGCACCCCTCTGACATGGGATTGCTGAGAAAGTTCTGGAAGCATTGCTCGTGTCTCTGCTCTTCCCCACAGCCTTGACTGGGTGCCTGGCTCAACGAGGCAGTGGCCAGAGCCCCATCCAGGGCTGGGGTCCCAGCTCCAGGCCCCAGGGAGCTGCTGACCGGTCAGCCAGTGGTCGGAGGATGATTCCTCCTGCTGCTCAGGGAGGCAGCACGCGGGACCCCCACGCCCCCCGCCCCCCCCCTGCTCCAGCCTCAGGCTCCGCTGGGAGGGCAGGGGGCTCAGCCTGGCGGTGCCTTGCACTCGGCCAGCTGCACTGCCATACACATGCCACACCTGGGGCTTGAACTGCGGGCCGTCACCGTCCCTGGTCCTGGGGCCTGGAGCCCGAGGTCCAGCCGGGGGCAGGGCCGGGCCTCCCGAGGCCTCTCTGCTTGTGTGTGGATGGCCGTCCCTCCGTGCGTGTCTGTCCTGATCCCTCTTCTCACAAGGGCCCGGTCACACGGGATCAGGGCCCTCTCTGGTGACCCATGTTACCTCACCTCTGTAAAGTCCCCGTCTCTATGTACAGTCACGTCCTGAGGTGCTGAGGGTCAAAACCCCAACATAGAAATCTGGGGGGCACACTTCATCCGTGTCCCCGCCGCAGGGGTGGAGAGTTACTGTTGACTCACTAAGCCTCGGCCCTGCGGCGGCATGTGGAGCAGACCATCAGGCTTGTTAACCCCACGCACGGCCCAGGGGTGCGGCCAGCTTTGTGTCAGGGGCAAGCGCTCCCCGCCCCGCCCCTGCCTCGGCTCCCTCTCGGGAGCCAGGGAGCAGACAGCAGCTGCAGCCCCAGGTCCCACTGAGCAGGGCGGCCCTCAGGCCCAGGGTAGCCGGGCTGCGTCTTACCTGTCACAGGCCCCGCCTGGGGGGTTTGCCCCACCGAGAGGGTCTGAGGGGCCTCACGGAGGCGAGAGGCCTGTGGCCAGCAGACAGGGTCGGCACCACAGCCTCCCGACACCAGGTGCTGCCTCGGATTTGGAGCAGCGAAGGGGTCATGTCTGCTTCTGGGGAGGGCCCTGGTGGAGGGCTGCCCCAGGGTCACCTGCACGGACCTGGCTGTGCCCCTCTCCACCCCAGGCCCCTGCCTGCCAAGCTGTAGAATGGGGCCGGGCCTGGGGCCCTGACCTGTCAAGAGACTGCCATCCTGATGGTGGCTCCCAGGACCCTCCGCCTCCCCCACCCCCCCTGGGTGATCTCGGGCTGCGGGGCAAAGGGGCTGAGGGCACAGGCTCCCCCCAGGGCAGGCAGAGCTGCTGTGCTACTGAGGGGCCTTGAGCCTCGGCCCCAAACAAGGTGGGGAGGGGCAGGCACGCGGCCCTCACGTGGCCTCTCCCACATGCCCCCCATGGGCAGACTCACGGTGAGGCGACCTTTGTCAAAGTGGGGTCTCAAGCAGAGCACGGCCCCCGGTGCACACACACCTTCCCTGGGGTTTGCGTCACAGGGAGCTGGCCCCGCAGAGGACACGCAGGGCTCAGGGGGATCAGGAGGGACGCCCCCACCCTCCAGGAGAGAGGAGCGAGCCCGGGAAGAGGTCACCTCCCCCACAGGCCAGTCCCGGCGTGAGAGCCACAGTCCAGGAAGGATGCCATCGAATGGCAGCAGCTCGTGGGGCAAACAGGACTCACGCAGGTTGGGCGCTGGCCCAGGTGCCACCGTGTGCCCCCCCCAGTGTGGTGTGAGCCCTCTCCCCACACCCAGCATGAGTCCCCCTGCCCCCGAGGGTCCCCAACCCCTGCAACAGCAACAGGGATGCCAACAGCGAAGCACCCCTTGGGCGCCTCTGGGTTTCCCTCCACCTCCTTTGCCCACAGCCTCATTCTTCCGGGCAGTGCTCGGGCCTGCAGGAAAGGCTTGACACGCACGCCCCTCGCAGGGCTGCACGTCTCTGACCCTCTGAGCCCGACAGAAGAGCTCGGCAGATTCTACGCTGCTGCCTTTGTTCGCCGGGGGAGGGCCCGCGGCCCCTGCTGCCCGTGCACGTGACAATGGCCAGGCGTAGGGCGCGGGTGCCCCGCAGTCACTCTCAGCTTTGGCACCGATGGAAGCCCTCCCTGTCTTGGCTTCTAGCCCTTTGTGGCAGGTGTCCTTGGCCTCTGCCAGGGCAGTGGGGGATCAGTCACCCCACCATCTGCTCAGCCCCAGACAGCCAGGACCCTGTGGTGGGGGCAGGAGGCCAGCCCCCTCAGGCCTGGCATGTGGCCTCCTGGCCTCTGTCAGCCAGGCTAGTGTTCTCCACCTGCCGAGGAGACCCTAGGGGGCCCCGGTCTACGGTGGCTGTCCGTTCATGTCCTGAGTTTCCTTCCCAACTCTCTAGTCTCTAGTCAGACCTTGCCCTGACCGTGGCCGGGCTCCTCCGTGTGGCCTGCCCCCTCCCTAACTGCAGGGAGTTTGGGCAGCTGTGAAACGCCCCAGGGAGTGGCACGGGTCTAGGTGCTGATCTGTGGGTCCCCATGCCTACCAGGCCTCTCTCCTGATAGGCCGTGCAGCTTGCCTGGCAGGCCCAGCCTGGCCCCGCAGCCCCCCAAGCGCCAGTCCCCACGGGCCCCTGTTCTTCTGTACCTTTGGGGCTTGCAGTCCCCACCCTGCATCTCCTGCCCCTGCCTAGGGGTCCCCAGCTGGCGCACAGCCAGCTGAGTCCATAAAGGACAGGTCATACTTGGAAGTGTCCTTGAGAGCCAGGGCCCCAGGGGCTCGGGGAAGTCCCTGCAAGGCCCAGTGCCTGTGACCTGCCAGGCCCAGACAGTGGTGCTGGACACCCGGCTCCCCCAGTTGAGGACAGCGGGTCTGTGTGAGGCCCTGCAGACGGGGAGCGGTCAGAGGAACCTCATGGGGACACTGCTCTCCCAGTGTCCCTGTCCTGTGCTTTCGGCAGCCTGCCTGGGTGGCTTCTCGTGGCCACCTTCCTGTGGCTCCGGGCCCTCCCTCCATCTTTGCGCCTTGGTCTTTGTCATCTTTCCTTCTGCTGTGTCCTGCCTCCAGACGCCCCAGTCTCCGTCTCTGTCCCGGGCCTCCTTGTGTGCCCTGCCTGGCTTTGGGGCTGCCTTTGTCCCTGCACAGCTCCCCGGATGTCCTCTGCTATGGCCCCGCCTCACTTTGGAGGTTTTCCTCCAGGCACAGTCCTTGGAAGGCAGCTCAGGAGGAGCCCCGAAGCCTGTGGGTGGGGCCTGTGGCCCAGGGTCCCCATGTCACCCACAGAGGAGCGGCTCATGGGACAGATCTGCATCGGGGAGACCCTGCCCCGTCTACCCTGAGAAGACGGTCAGCAAGGGCACAGCCCCGGCCGCATACCTGCTGGGACGCTGGGCGCAGGGGCCGCTCCGGGGGGCTCCGGCTGCGGTGGGAGCAGCAACAAGGGGAGGCCACTGGGCGCGCAGGTCCCGCTCGGCCTGTTTATCAGGCCCCAGGCCCCCTTGCCAATGGGAGGTCCCCTCCTAAGGCTGGGGTGCAGGCAGGTCCGGCACGGGTGGGTGGCTTAGACTCAGTCCAGCCCATCCTGTGCCTCTGGTCTTGACCGGCATTGAGTGCAGGGAGACCTCAGGTCCCACCAGTGAAGGGGAGAAGCCACATGCCAATTTCCTTCGGGGCAGGAGGCACCCCTCTGTCCCTCCTTGGGACACCCCCCCCCCCAGCTGTGGTGGGTCCTGCGCATGTGCACGCTCATTGCCTGTTTCCTGTTGGAGTCCTTTCTCTAAGCTGCTGCTAGGTGCTCTCTGTGGGCGCCTCCCCACCCACCAGAAGACCCAGGAACGTCCTCATCCCGGTGCCAAATGTCCTCCCCCTGGTGTTCCTGGAGCCCTTAGGCTAGGCCCTGTATCTTTTGGGGAGGGTCCCCACTCCGAAGACTCGCCATTTCAGAGGGTGGGGTGCCAGGGCGTTCAGCTGAGTTGTGCAGCCAGCACCTCAAATTCCACACTTTCATGTCCCAGAAAGCAACCTTGGGCCGTCTTAGCAGTACCCCGCCCCCGGCGACCCCAGGCTGCGTTTTGGCTGCGGGTCTGCCTGATCTGGATCGTTCTTGCCACCAGAGCTTGGCCAAGTGTGCCTGAGGGCTCGCTGGCCCGCATCAGGCTGGGGACATGCTCTGTCCTCATTTTTGAAGAGTTTCCCCCGCTTCTCCCACCTTCTCTCGTCTCTCCCTTCCCCCCAGACCCTCCCTTCCCATCTCTAGTCTGCGCCCCTCTGTGCCATCCCCCAGGGTTTGCTCCCCACTGCCCTCCTGTGTCCCTGGGGCTGCGCTCAGGTGACATGGGATCCTGTGTGGCCCAACCATGTCACCCAGGGGGCAGCGACCCCAGCCAGCCTCAGTGGCGCCTCCCCCCCGGAGCCCATCCTGCAGCATTTGCCCATGACCGGTGTGGGACCCTGGGGGCAGGGGCAGCCTGGGTCAAATGCCCTGCCCTTTACCCCGTCACATCCTCCCATCAGGCCCTACGTGCCCTGCCCTGCACGACCTGGATTCTTCCCACAGGGCCACTGAGCACACATTGGGTCAAAAATTGGAGCTAATGTAAACAAATGGAGAACCTTGTTTTAATTAAGGAAAATTAAATAATTTGGGATGGTTGGAGTTGGAGGTCACCTCCCTTGCCGGTAGGTGCCTGTCCCCTCCTGTCCATCATTTGTCTGCCAGGGGGCGCTGCAGAGACACGTTGTGCCTCATGAACCCGCCACTGGGAGGCCCCACCTTCCTGGCCCCACAGCACCTTCAGAAGTCATGTCCTCTCCATGTGTCTGGGGCGCGGGGGACACAGACTCAAGCCCCTGGCTCCTGGCAGTCAGAAAGGACTGCTGTGGGCATGAGGCCACCTGTCCACGGTGAGGAGGGCAACCCCGGGGCAGCTGGGCCTCTGGAAGAGCTCAGAGGCCACTGCCCCCGCCTGCTGTCCCCAGAGAGCCAGGCTAGGGACCCCCAGGGGCTGGCCCGGGCCCTGCTCTTCCTCGGACGCCTGTGGTTCCACCTGAACACCCCGAACACCGCTTGTCCCATGGCACTCGGGGCGGTCGCCGAGCGTGCCTCATCTGCCGCCCACACTCTGCAGACGCCGCCCCCTGAATGCAGGGGCCCTCGCTCCGTCCGCTTGGACACTCGTGGTGCAGCTGTCACAGCAGGTGGCCCGGTCAGGACAGCCGGCACCTTGGTGCAGTCGCGCTCCCACCTGCACAGCCCAGGGCACCGAGCTTACGGGGCTTCCAGTCGTCTGTCATTCTCAGTCTGTCCCCCACCCCCCAGGGAGGACGGGAGGCCCCCAGCCCACATTTGCCAGGGGCAGGGTGTCCCATGCCCCATCCTGTGCTCCCGTACTTGGGTCCGGGGCGCACTCGTGGTCCTCGGCCCCCATGACCGCCCCCGTGTGCAGGCCATCTCGGGATGCCCACACGCACGCCCCGCTCCCCGCAGGTACATCCAGCTGCTGAAGGACCACAGGCCCCGGGTCGTGTGGGACAGCCAGGCGGCAGAGCACTTCTTCGAGTACAAGAAGTGAGTGTCCGGAGGCGGCCCTAGGTGAGGGCTGTGCATGCCCAGGCTGGCCAAGGGCCCCAGCCCCCAATCCACCTCTGTCCCGAGGGCTGGTCCACCCCAGGCGTGGGCCCTGCGGGGCAGCCTTCCCAGCAGGACCCGAGGCCTCCACTGCCGGGGAGGGGGCCCAGCATCCCGTGTCGGGGGGGGGGGGGGATGCTGGGAGGGACAGTGCCAGGAGGCCTCATTCTCTCTTGCAGAAGCCGCGGAGGGAGGCACATCGTCTTCTACCCAACTCTGAAGGTACCGATGGGCCCGCCATTGTGCCGGGGGTGGGGGCGCAGGTACAACACCCTTCTCCCCAGAATGACCCTTGCCCTCGGCGAGCAGTGGAGGGGCTGCGGGGCGAGGTGGGGCTGACGCTTCCTGGCCCGCAGTCTGTGCAGGTGCGGCTGGAGCTGGCCCGGGAGCTGGGCGTCGGCGTGTCCATGTGGGAGCTGGGCCAGGGCCTGGATTACTTCTACGACCTGCTGTAGGCTGGGCTCTGAGCCGACGTGTGATAAGTGAAATACAGGCTCTTCTCTTTTCCGCTCAGTTTCTGCTGTGGTCCTCGAGCGGTGGTGGAGGGGTCGTCGTCAGCGTTGGGGGGGCAGTCCTGGGGGGGGTTGCTGGGAGGGCAGGCCCCTCACACCCTGCCCTCACTGCTGCCTCTTGCTGGCCATGTGGGGCAGGACCAGGCCCTCTCGTGTGTGGACCCCAGGCCCCTGGCAGGGCCCAGTGTCGGCCCGCGGCTTGTACAGCAGGGCCTTGGCCTCTCGCCTGTGCTGGCTCCGTCTGCCGGCCAGGCCGTGCTCGGTGAAGGTGGAGGCGCCGCTGCGGAAAGCTGGGCTCACAGAGGCTCTTCCTGTCCGCTGAAGCCCTGGACTCCACGGGGCAACAGAAGGACCCCTGGGAGCCCTCTGGCTCGCGTGAGCCGCGCCATGAGGTTCTGCCCACAGGGTAGCGAGGCCCCCAGGATGAAACTTCAGGAGAGATGCTGGGATTGTCGGTAGCCAAAGACTCTGACCCCCAGCCCCTCGGCCAGAAGGGCTGCTCACGCCTACTCCCCAGTAACTAACCTCCGTGGGCTCCAAGCAGCAGAACCCCTCGGGGGGCCGTGCCCACCCAGGGCAGGCGCCGTGTGTGGGTGTGCAGCTGCCCCATGGCTCTGCTTTCCCCTGCACACCCGGAGTTAGAGCCACAAGCTGGGAGTTCTGGGGTGGACATGAAGTCAGAGGGGCTCCAAGGGGGAGGCTGCAGGTTTTGAAGGGCGGGGCCGGGCCGGGCCCTCTAGTTCCTGGTTGGAGCCACCCTCCCCTCCGGAGTGCCCCACTGCCGACTCCCTCAGACCTGCTCACGGGGTGTGGCCTGAATGGGAGGACTGATGGGGGATGTGGGGGAAGTGTCTCGAGAAGTCCGTGTGCTCAGCTTCCACGGGTGTGTGAGCGCATGTGTGCCTGTCTGCTTGTGGGGCAGGGACACTGACCAGCACAGAGGGCCACAGCGCGGGGTTCCCTGAGGCCACACACCAGACACCCTGGCAATCGGCAGGAGCAGAGGACGGAGCTGTGGGCGCAGGCCAGGCCCCTCCCCCCACCAGAGCTGGGATGCTGGGTTCTAGTGTGTCTGGAAGTTGCCCCAGAGTTGGGCTCATGTACGAACTGGGATCAGTGGGTCTGGAGCCAGGCAGGTGACAGACACTGGTGTGCGGGGGGGGGGGGGGCTCCTCAGCCAGGGCTTTGGAAGACGGGACCAGTGAAGGGGGTAGGAGCTGGGAGAGGAGCCCTGAGGTCGGACCCCCAGGGGTGCCCACACTGAGAAAAGTGAGTCCAGGAATGAAGTACAGGCAACAAGTGGGGTCTGACGGGTGGCTGGGGTCCCCGGGGAGCGTGGCTGCTGAGGCAGCTTGAGGACCCCGGGGAGTGTGGGGCCGGGGCTGGAGCCTGAGGGCTCACGTGGGCCGTGAGCAAGCGACAAGTCTCCTCCATCTGTCCAGCGAGAAGGAACTTGCATGTGGGTCCGCGGGAGAACGTGGCACCGGGGCAGGTCTGTGTGGTCACACCTCCTGGGGGAGAACCTGGCTGGGGGTGGCGCCCAGGAACAGCAGGGGGCCCTGGGGGGGCCCCGGGTCAGATGGGGACTGCGCTGCTGGACGTGGGGCTCCTCTTCCCGGCACTCCAGCTGTTGGCTGCTGGTGGGCTAGCCGTGTGCCTGCAGGCCACGAGCTCGTGCTGGTTCTGGTGGCAGGCTCACCGGTGGCTTCCTCGGCGTGAGGACAGGTGGTGTCTGGGGGGACACGGGGTAGGGGACTCGGCAGTCTGGGTTGTGTCTGTGGCCATGGTCAGTGCTCGGCCGCGTGTCAGCAGGTGTGTCCACCACGCAAGAACAGTGACACGGCGGGGTGTCCCTGGGAGGAGCAGGGAGAGGGCAGCACCCTGGAGTCAGCAGTAGGGGCTGGAAACAGATCCGGGGCCACATGACCTTCCTCCCGGGAGACCCGCTGCCCCTCAGGGCCCAGGGATCCCGGCCACTCACTCCATTCGCAAAGTCCGCACAGATGAACAGTCAAGGGCAAAGTTCACAGGAACAGAAAGACCCCTGGGGACAGGCAAGGCCCTGGGGCTGGGTGGAGGGGCCTCCCTACGCCGGGGGACGGGACTAGACGGCTGGGAGAGGGTCCGGGAGGCACAGGACCCTTCTGAGGCGCCGCTGTGCCACTTCCTGCACCTAAGCTCGTGGATTGGTGGCCGGACCCACGCACATCCGGGAACCAGGCACACAATGGGGGACCACGGCCACACAGGGTCTGTCTGGGCACAGCTCCCCTCCCCGGGGGCGGAGTTTAGGGCAGAACAGACACGGGCGGGGCTGCTGTCCACGCGCTTTATTCAGTCGTCCCGGAGCCCGCCCCGGCTCCGCTGCGGAATGTGGTCGGCGGGGCTGCCCGCCGTGAGCACCAGGACCCGCGGGCGGCCCTTCCCCCCCTGCCCACCGCAAGTGGCCCCGCCACGGGGGAGAACACTGCTCTGCAGAATACACAGGTATGAAAAGCGCCAGAAGCCCCTCCCGCCCCCAGCCCTGCGCATGTTGCCCCTGCGCGGCCACCCCCATGCTCACGGGGCTAGCTGAGGGTCTCGGGGTCCCAGGGGCTGCACCTCCGCTTCCCCATGCCCAGGACGGCGCTGAGTCCTGCAGCAGAGGTGGCAGGCAGAGTCCTCTGGCAGCGAACCTACGCACAGTAGGTGTCTGCCTTCACCACCTGGCAGTACATGGTCATGGCGAAGGTCAGACCCAGGATCTGCGGGACACGAAGGGGGGCTGGGCAGGACTCCAGGAAGCCACAAGCACCGACCCACCCCACAGCTTCCGGGATGGCCTGCGCCCCACTTCTCTGGGGTGCCCCCCAGCCCTGGCAATTGGGTCCGTCCTGGCCACATCCCCCTGAGCCAAGGGGGCACCCTGGAGGTTCCTGGGGCCCAGCCCTGGGACCTGCCTCTCCCTTAGCTTGGCCACTGTGGCTACTGCTGGCGGCTTCAGGGCATTTCATGTCCATTGGCTCCAGGTCAGGTCCTGGGCCACATGCCCCTGCCCTACCTGTCCAGAAGTCCCTAGTGGCCTCCCCCCTGCCCGTCACCCAACCGTGATCACCTCTAGAGTGCCTGTGTGGCCTGGCTGCTACCCCTAGCTGCACCCCAGGAACAGGGGCCACCTGACATCCAAGTATGCGGACACAGACGGGCCTCATGCTCCCGTGGGTGCTGACACTCAGGACCTCCCTGAGGGCCGGGAAGCCCACCCTCACTCTGCACTGGGCAGTCCCGTGACTCCCACCCACCAGAGCCCCCCGGTAGGCCTTCGGCCGCAGAACACGTCCTGCGTGCCTGTCCCTGAGATGTCAAAGGTCACCTCTCCTGGGCCTGGTCTCTGAGCCCCACCTCTCCTCAGCCGTGTGGGCTCAGGGAGCCTCAGCCCAGGCGCTGGAGAGCTGGGTGCTGGTAGGAGGCCGGGGAGCGGGGGAGCAGGCACCAGCCTACCTGCACCAGTGCCGTGCACAGCCCGAAGACGCCCACAGCCAGCAGGTTCTCCTGGAGCCACATCTTCACGGTCTCGTAACACGGCTGGAGGAAGAGAGGGTGTCACGGGGGCTACGAGGCCAGCCCCCCCCCCGCCGCGCCCAGGTCCCCGGGGCCAGGACGGCGCTCACCGCCTTCCACCAGGTGCCAGGCATGTGGAGTCCGCAGCTGTCACTGAACTCCAGGCAGCAGGAGTCGGGCACGCGGGTAGCATTATAGACCTCGAACCAGTCGGTGTAGTTGGAGACCCCACAGCAGCGGAACTGCAGAGAGACCCAGCGCTAGGAGGGCTGGGGAGGCGGGTGGCCCTGCCTTCTCCCCCGACCTGGCCCGCCCCGCCCCGCCCCCCAGACTCACGTCGGTCTGGATGATGCTCCAGGCATTGGTGAGGCCCACGTTGCCTGGGGTGCCGTACAGGTGCAGGCCCTTCTTCAGGTCGCGCTGGGCGTACCTGTCAATCTGCAGGTGCAGTGGGGTCAGCAGGGCCACCCCCACGCCAGCCCCGCCTCCCTCATCCAGACCCTGCAGGTGCCCTGTGCCCACCACCCCCCTCCTTGGAGTCGTCTCTCCCAGAAATCCCCAGCCCTGTGCTGAGGACTTTGCCCCCGCCCCCTGTGGTGAACTCTGGTTTGGACCAGAGGGACACACGCCAGCACGACCTGGTGTCTGCTCGAGGCCCAGATGCCGACAGACAGGTGCAGAAAGCCCGAGAGCTGCGTGTGCACTCGGCGCCGACTGCCGGCCGAGGCCCAGAAGCTACGACGCCCCCGTGGCAAGGAGCACGCCGGCCCCCAGAACACGGCTCCCAAGGCCATCCTCCGGGGACGGAGCCGGGGCTCCCGCAGGAACAGCCGACCCCGGGCCTGGGCAGCAGATGCCACAGGAAGTGCCCACCAGCACGGGCACTGAGGGGAGTCTGCCGGAGGGACACGGGAGCCAGAGGAGAGCTCCCGGCGGGCAGAGATGCCCACACGTGAGCAAAATAAGGCTCCCGGGCCTGGGGCATAACCCAGAGTGTAAAACACACAAAAGAGCCCTCAGTAATGTGAATAAATGATTAAGCAAATAAATGGGAACAGATTTTCCCCCCAACAAGCATGGGGTCGAGGACAGTAGGAGCTCAGCACTGCTCCCCTCCCACCCCTCCAGGCCTGGCCTCTGCTGGCGGCTGTGCTTAAAGCTGGGTCCCAGTAGGTGGGATGGCAGAGCGTCCACACTGGGCATGGGGCTTGTGACTGCCGCCATCAGCCCTGCCTGCACCTGTCACCCACAGGTGACCCCTGCTGGGTGGTGAGGACTCAGGGAGGGTGGGGGCGGCCGACCTGCTCAGTGTAGGCGAAGAAGAGGATGGCAGTGGTGGCCTCCAGCAGGAGCACCAGCAGCAGCATCACGAAGAACTGCAGGGGAGACAGGCCCTGGTGACTTGGCTCCGCCCCCCGCCCCCAGCTGTCCCCCCAGCCCGCGGAGCTCCCTAGGGCGGGCTGCAAACCTCAGATACCCTAGTGCCTAGGGAAGCCCCGGCCAGGTGTCTGTTCCCTGGAAACCAGCACAAAGCTTGCCTGCTGGGTGGCAGTCCCCCACTGACGCACCCCCAGAGGCACAGCCCTGACCTTGGCCACAGAGGCCGCAGGCCAGCCGAGCTCCAGAGGTGTCCTTTGCCCACCTTGCCCTTCCTGCAGACAGGGATGGGGCCAGGAGGTGGGACGATGCGGAGCAGGCCCTGTCCTCTCCTGGGGCCCCCGGTCTGGCCTCCCCTCAGTGTGGGCTTAGGACTCAGGGCCCACACAGCCCCCAGAAGGCACCAGGGGCTGAATTCCCAAGTCACCCTGTGGGCAAAGCTGGGGTCAGGACCCCACACACAGCTTTCTGCCCCAGGGCAGCTGGGGACCCAGACACATCCCCACCTGCTGCCCCAAGTCACCCTGTGGGCGAAGCCGGGGTCAGGACCCCACACACACATCACAGCTTTCTGCCCCAGGGCAGCTGGGGACCCAGACACATCCCCACCTGCTGCCCCAAGCAATCGGAGGAGCCCCAAGCCTAGATGGGAGGAGCCTCTGGACACGCTGAACACCTGGGAAGCTGCACCCTCCGAGGCCCCGCCCCTGGCAAGGGCCTCTCACACAGGACGGAAGTGAAGGTGTGATTTAGGACTCGGCGCTGCCCGAGGCCGCTGCCAGACATTACTAGGTGAGGAGCCCGGCCTGGGGACCCTTCCCTCCTCTGTTATCTGTGATTAATGTTCCCATCCTGTCTGTAAATCAGGAAGTCAGGGCAAATCGGCCCGGTACAGGCTGCACTGTGCGTCCGCCCTGTCGAGGGGCTGCCACGGGCCACGGCCGTGACCTGTTCTGGTCCAGAGGAGTCCACACGGGCAGGGGGCGCCGGCCGCAGAGGGGACCTGGGGGCCTCACCGTGAGCAGCAGGCACTTGTTCTCCTTGATGGCCCCGATGCAGCCCACGAAGCCGATGGCCATGACGAAGGTGCCGGTCACGATGAGCAGGTTGGCGGCCGACAGGGACGGGAAGGAGGAGGACAGGGTGGCGAAGTTCCCCTGCGTGGCAGCCAGCCAGATGCCAACCCCGAGGATGCCGCAGCCCCCCAGCTGGGGCCACCGGGACAGGAGAGAGGGCGGTGAGGCTGCCGTCTGCGTGCCCCGCGCCACCCAGATGGGCCCTGTGCACCCCCGCCCACCCTGCTGGCCTCCCAGGCCCAGCCACCCCTCCTGGTGTCGCCTCAGCACCCAGCTGGTCCCCCCAAAACACACCCCCAGTCCACAGCATCAGTGATAGGAACCCCAAGGTCCCCCACCTCTGGCGGTGGGGATACTCTGTCGCAATGACCCTGGGCAGGCAGCCTGGGCAGGGAGCCCCAGGGCTCCCCCGAGCACCACCCCGCCAGGAAGCACCCCGTTCTCTCATCCAGCCTCCCTGGACCTGGGTAGTCAGAGCGACCACCCCTGCCAGACCGCACGCTCCTCCTGACACCACCTCCCCACGGGCCCCTCTGGTGTCCCCGGATGTCCCTTCTAAGTGCCAGCCCCACAGCACCCCCGGGCCCCACGGGAGGCAGCAGCAGAGAGGAGCAGGGAGCCCCATCAGGCCTGGCCGGCCCCCCCTCAACCGCCGGACCTTCTATTGCTTGTCATGGTTGCTCTCGTTACAAAAGCAAAACGACAGGAAGGGGGGGAGTGAAGAGAGGGCCGTCAGCCTCGCGTGGGGACGGCAGAGACGTGGGCCGGGGCTGGCTGGGGAGGGGCGGCCTGGGTTCGCGGGATGAAACGGGAGAGTGCGTTGCCCCACAAACGCTGACCACCACCTGGTCCCCTGAAACCTGGTCTTCGGTGAGGCCACTTGGGGACCCGTGGCTGCCAGGCTTGGGAAGGGCCAGACTCCCGACCATCTGGCCGGGCCGCCACAGCCTCAGTGCCCAGCACTCTCCTGGGCATGCTGTCCAGTCCCTGGAGTGATCACCCGAAATGCCCAGGACCGGTGGGGTCGCAGACTCCGGGGTATACGGCGCTCACCCTGCACAGGCTTCCTCAGCCTAGATGGCCAGACTCCCACCCCACTTCCTAGACAAGTAAACTGAGGCTGGTTAATGAGCCACCTGCCCAGTCAGAGGCAGAGCCAAGGGGATCTAGGGCCACCCGCACACAGCGCCTCCCCAAGCCTTGCAGGGACCCCACGACTCAGCAGGCCCCAGGGGCTCTGAGATCCCTTCCCAAGGAGGCCTCACCCCCTATGTGCGCTGGTGCGCCCCTTCCCCCACCAGCAGGTCAGCCTCCCCCGGGGGTGGGGGTGGCGCCAGCGCTGCATTCTCTCCACAACTCGCTGGGGACTGCGCAACCGCGCATTAAGCCCGGCTGGCGGGAGACCGCAATGATAGGGGGAGGGGAGCCCCCCCATCCCCGCATCGGGATTGCCCTGGCCTCACCCAGGGCCGAGTGGGGCAGGACAGCCCCCAGCTGCAATGCCCACCACCATCCAGTGGGGACACCAGTCAGCACAGGGTGAACACGTGGTTCTGCACACCCCCCCGCCCCCACCCCTTTTGGCACCTTCAACAGAAGCAAGAACTTCTGTCTAAAACTTGTAAACGACACCCCTTCTGGATGCTGCTGGCTCAGGACAGGGTCCAGGAGGCTGAGGCTCCTGCTTCCGGTGTGGGGTCATCCTGCTTGTTGGAGCCCCTCCCAGACTACGGTGGGGGTCTGCAGCTCGGGTAAGGTGCAGGGAGGGGGTGGGGGACCCTGGTGCAGGAGTGACCTGCCCCTGACCACATGGTCCGGGAGGTTCCCAAAGGGCCCACCATGGGCAGTGACCTCTGCCTGTGGCCAGGATGTGCGCCTGTGAGGCCACCGCACTGCCATGATCAAACCCGGGGCCGTGACCGGGGGCCAGGGGGCCAGGGGAGGCTGCCCAGACAAGGCTCAGAAGTGGGAGGGAAGCTGGGGGACCCGCCTGGAGGAGGCGCTCCCCTGAGCCTGGGTGTGTGCCCCACGCGAGGAGCCAGCTGCCTGGTGGGGGGCAGGTGCAGCTCCGGAGCAGGACAGGGTCTGCTGGCTTTATGGGGACCCATGTGCGCCCACACCTGCAGCAGATGAGAAATGCAGCTGAGGAGCTTTCTGGAGCCAAGCCCCCAGCCCATGCCTATTGGGACAGCCAACACCTCGTCCCCACAGTGTCCCCCTGGCCTCTGGGATCCCCAAAACCCCGGAGGGAGGTTGAAGCTGGGGCCACGGAGGAAGGTGACTGGGGAGAGGCCCAGGTCAGGGAGGGCATGAGGGCAGGCCACCTCCCCCTGGAGGGGGACACAATGACTGCCATCTCCAGGCCCACACCCGCTTGTCCCCTATTGAACCAAGCAGCCCCCACTTTGGGGGCATCACATCCCTGAGCTGAGCCCCCAGAACTGTGGGTGGCCCGTGTGGCAGGTCCCCGGGCAGAGGACAGACTTGTGCTCCGTGCTTTACAACCCCGACTGTCAGCCTTCAAGGACATGGGCGGCCGCTCCCATCAGCAGGAAAATGAGCCCATCCGAGCTTCCTGGCCCCACGGGGACATGTGGACGGGCATGGCGAGGACAGCGCCGACCGGCGCCTGTGGGGGAGGGGCAGTCTGGGTCCCCGGGGATCCCAGGGTGGGGTGGGGTGGAGGAGCCCCCCCAGCCCTGCTGGCAACAGATTTCCTTAATTAAGGCCACAAAACAAACGGAAGGAGAGACCCGCACATGACACACTGTCACAGACTGTCACCATCACACAGACACCGTCACTGTGTCACACAGTGTGCTGTCACCATGTCACAGTGACACACGCACAGTCACCGTCACAGACACCGTCACACACACACATCGTCACCACATCACAGTGACACACACTGTCACAGATGCCCTGTCACCGTCACACACAGTCGGACACCGTCACCATGTCACAGTGACACACGCAGCCCACACTGTCACAGACACCCTCACCGTCATTGTCACAGACACTGTCACCATGTCACACAGCATGCTGTCACAGACACCTTCACCGTCATTGTCACACACAGGCACCCTCACCTGAATCACTGTGTCCCACATCACACGGTCACAGTGTCACATCTCACGGTCACAGTGTCACACATCACACTGTCACAAATCACACGGTCACAGTGTCACACATCTCACAGTCACAGGCACCCTCACCATCACTGTATCACGTAATCTGTCATCCCCGTAAGCACCAAGGCCCTCTGTTCACACAGACCAGTCACGAAAAACTCAGACGCACACGTAACAGAATGCTCACACATGGTTAATAAAATTATCTGTAATTTTGAAAATGTTTCTGCATGTGCAACTTTTAAAACATTTTGGCAGGAAAATTACAGACTCCAAGTGCAGGAAGAAACCCCGCCAGACACAGAGCGTCGAGCACGGGGTAAGCGGGCCGAGGCCCCGGGGAGGCCAGGACCCCACCCTGACCCGACAGATGTCCAGCCACACTCGCCGCCCAGGGCACTGGCCGGACTCCCAGCCAGGTCCCAGGGGCAGAGCCGGCGACAGCCTCCGACCAGAGCCCAGCCCTGCCGACAGCGTGGCCTCCCTGGCCCCTCCCACGCACGAGCACATGCCCCGCGTCGTGCCCTCCCCTGTCACCGGCCCCAGCTCAGTGCCCGGCTCTGGCTCCCCCATCCTGCGGTCCCTTCCCTCGTCCCCATTCTTCAGTTTGGCCCAGGGCCGGGGGTACAGCGACCACAGGGTCAGAGCTGCCGCCCGCTCCAGGCCCATGAAGGGACAGGTGTCAGGTGGCCCGCCGCCACCATCCCTCCGGCCAGCAGATGGCAGGACAGCCGGCCACGTCCTTGGAACGCAGCGGAGGGCTGGGCGCCCACAGGGGCCGACCCCGTGCCTGGAAGCCCCTCGCCCGGCGGCCGGTGCGGCCCTGGGGCGGGGACAGGCCGTGGCCAGTGTCTCACTGCTGCCGGCCGAAGAGCAGCCGGGAGGGGACCCCGTCGGCACGAAGTTCAGCAACGGCGGGCTTCGTCCACTGCGCCCGAAACCAGGCCTGCAGCTGCCCAGGACAGGAGTCAGGGACACCGGGCGAGGGGCCCGGGGCATGTCCTGGGCTCACAGCCCTGCTCCCTACCTCGGCTGGAGACTGCTACCTGGGTGAAAACTCAGCAGGCGCTCATTTAAAATCTATGCGATCGCCTGAAATTCATTTTCTTAAACAGCCGCAAGCCCCGGGGGCCGTGGTCACCCCCCTCGCTCACCCCCAGCCCGTCAGGGAGACAGCCCCGGCGCCCGGGGAGCCTCTGAAGCCAGGGTCCCAGGAGGAGGGGGCGGGCCGGGGAGCAGACCGCCGTGGCCAGAGGCTTCGGGAGGTCCTAGCCCACCCTCCGTGGTGACAGAGTTGCTCACTGGACCTCAAAGGGGCAGCCAGGGGGTCAGTCGGTGGAGCATGGGGCTCTTGACCTCGGGGCTGTGAGTTCGAGAGCCACATGGGGTGTAGAGATTATTTAAAGATGAAATGTAGGGGCACCTGGGTGGCTCAGACGGTTAGGTGTCCCTTGGTTTTGGCTCAGGTTGTGACCTCAGGCTTTCATGGGTTCAGGCCCCACATGGGGCTCTGTGCTGACGGAGCGGAGCCTGCTTGAGATTCTTTCTCCCTCTCTCTCTGCCCCTCCTCTGCTCACCCTATCTCTGTTTCTCTCTCAAAAATAAATAAACTTTAAGAAATATATTAATAAAAATAAATTTAAAAAAGAAAAAAAAAACAGCCACCATAGCAGCACTGCTTATGGGAGGGGGAGGGGAGGGAGAGGCCACTGCCAGTTACCTGGGGCAGTGGGAGGGGCGCGAGGCGGGGACAAGGCGCCACACCGCACGCAGACAGGACCAGGGCTGCGGACGGCGGGGTGCAGCAGGGACCTGGCCCCTGGCTGCCGCCTGGACCCCCTGACCTCCACCACCCGCTCTAGCCCCTAACGGGCCCCAGAAAGAGCCCACCCCACCTCCGTGTTCATGTAGAGATCGTGTCCAGCGAGGCCTGGCAGACCCCTCCCCCTGGCCCTCCCAGCAGGCTGGACTCCGGGGACACTCACAGAGCCTGTCTGAGTCACTTGGGTGGACAGGCCCAACAGGCACCTGGCATAGAGCTGGAGCTGCCTGGATCCCACGGCGGGGCCCCCCAACTGACCGCTGCTGCCCCAAACCTCTCAGGGGAGCTGCCAGCCCCCCGACAGACACACGGGGCCTCCGGCATCAGGGCCTCTGTTCAGAAACGGACTGCTGCCACCCCGAGCAGACCCACGTCCTGGGCCCCAGGGTCCCCCTCTGTCCACCAGCCAGCTGCTGCTGCAGGGACAAGAGCGTCCTGACCCTGGACTTGACCAGGGCCGTCAAGCACCCCTCCCCCAGTGCCGGTCCCCTGTCACAGAATCTGCCTGCCCCTCCTCCCTCCGCCCATCACGAGGCTGCCCACGGCCCCTACTTGCAGCCCACCGCTGCTTGGTTCTGTCGCAGAAAGAAACAGGAGCCAGGACACGGGGATGCCCCCAGCATCGCCAGGAGCCCGGAGCCAAAGGAGGCACAGGGTCTGAGGACTGTGATCTCAAGCAGGTGCCCGCGTCATGTCTGTTCCTCCAGCTGCAGGGCGGACAGAGGGGGGATCTCGGCCTCCAGCTCCGCAGAGCGCCTCCCACCACGGTCCCCTCCCCTGCCAGTCTCAGGGGCCTTGCTCAAAGGCCAGTGGCAGCAGACCAGGCCGCCACAGGGATGTCACCTGCAGCTCATCAAGGAGGAAAGCTCACGGCCCCAGTGTGCCGGTGGACAAATGAGGCCCCACCCACAGTCTTGAGGAGGCCTGGGCTCCAACCCCGACCCCAGCCATGCAGAGGGACCCTGAGCACAAGTGCAGGGAGAGGCAAAGCAGGGAGCGGCTCAGAAGCAGGGGGTGCTGGGGAGCAGCAGCGGAGGGGCCCTCAGCTTGGCTGATCCAGATTTGGGAGGAGCCGGGCCGCGGCCCGGGGCAGGTGGGGACACAAAAGCACCCTTACCTTATTGAGCTCAGCCCTGCCTCCCCCAGGTCCATCCCCACAGCGACTATACCCAGGGGAGCCCTGAGCTCTGACCCAGGGCAGGCAAGTGGCAGGAACCTCTTTCCTCTCCCTCAGCCCCTGGGCCCCCGTCTCTACCTCTGTCATGGTGGAGGCTCAAACGCACGCGCTCCCCAGGGGCTGTGTAGCCCCCAAATCCTCACCCTGTGCCTGGCATCACAAGGCCCACCCCACCTGTTCCCAGGCACTGAAGGATGGGGCTCATGGGACACGCCCCCAGGCGCCATGTTAGGGGCTCCGTGCAGGCCTCAGAGGAGCTCCCTGTGCCCAGCGAAGGCCCCCTCTGCTGCAGGGAGGCCGCACAGGGGCCCCCACCACCAGCACCTCTGCCCTCTCCTTCCCTGAGTGTCATCTGTGCCTTCCCAGCTCCCCCCTCTCAGGGCACCCCAGCTCCAGGCACTGGTGACAACAGGCTGGCCTGTTTCTTTCCCTGAGACAAGCCGATGACCCAGCCGGGCCGCACAGGCCCAGGACACACAGGCGATGACTCTCCTGCCCCCACAAGGACCCGAGGCTGGAGGCCTCAGTCCTGCCGGCGAGGACCCAGACAGGAGCCCCCAAGGAGGACCCATCAAACGGGCACAAAAACAAGATTCTTAGGTGAAAGTCAAGTGTCTCCTGAGCCGGCCTCTCCCCATCCTCAGGGCACCTCCCCCCCACGCACAAAGTAGGACCCCGAGGCCTCTCCACGCCCAATCAGGAACCGTGGTCGCTCTCAGCCAGGGGTGCCGAAGGGCCAGCTAGAGGACCCAAGCTTCAGCCCAGGAACAGAGACATCAGGAAGCCAGGTGTGCAGGTGCCGAATGGGGCCGGGTGTCAATGGGAGGGCCTTTCGGGGGTCCGCCTCTGGGAGAGTTGAGGCTTTGAGGTGAATCCGGAAGTAAAAGCGTGCCAGATGCCAGACAGGACTCGGGGGACAGGAGAGCCAAGACAAGGGCGGGAGGGAGCTGGACCTCTAAGCGGCTGTGAGGGAGGGGGCCCTGATTCCCACCTCCCCTCAACCTTTCCTAGGTGCCCTCGGGACCCCTCACCTCCCTGCTCCCGTCCCCCCATCTGCACCTGCACCCTGGACTCCTGCCCCACCTCCCTGGGGCCCCGGGCACCTGCTCCCTCTGGGAGCCACAGCCAGGGCAGGCGTGGCCACCCCACCAGACACAAGGCCCGCATCCCACCCCAGCTGCAGCGATGGCCTGCCCACTAGCTGGGCTCTGCAGGGTGGGGGCGGGACTGGCACAGGGGAGGTCCTGATCCCGGGACGCCCCTCCCCCTACCTGAGCCCTGACCCTACAGTGAGCTCCTGCGGGTGAGGGTGTGGTCCGTCCCCTGGTCTCCCAGTAACAGGGGGAAATGGGCTGAGGAGACAGCACCCCCAGGGGCAAAGGAGCTGGGGTCCCGGGGAAGGGGTGCTCTAGCCTCGGGCCACCTGCACTCATGTGGCACCTGCAGCGGGACCCAGACTCCTGACCGTTCTCCCCACGCGTCACCTTGGGTGTCTCCCGTGCGCTGTGGGCAGCCCCAGATGCCCCCCGCTGGTCTCGGAGCTGGCTGGCCACCCCGCTGGGACAGGGGACAGCACACGCCAACAGCAGGGTGCCCAGCTCGCCTGGCTGGGAGCTAGAACTGTATAATAAAGGGATTGGATTTTCCAGCCCAGGAGGGGGGTTCCGAACTGCTCTTTTCCACGTTGAGGACATCATCCACGGCAAGCAGCGGCGGAGCGTGTCCGTCCCGCAGCCAGTACGGTCCCCCGTTCAGGGTTCACGGGGCAGACACAGCTCTGCCGGGGGCCGGTTAGGGTGGGCTGCTCTCAGACCACCAGGATGGAGTTCCAGGGCAAAAGCAAGTCCTGCCCACCTCCTGGGACCAGACTACCTGCTATGCTCTCTGCCCCCCTCCCGCGGCAGTCAATCCGCCACCTCTGCTGTCACCATGGTCAGGTCCGGTCACCGCCAGTATCTCCCTCCCGTCAGCCACCCCACACGGGCGCCCACTGCAGCTGGTCACCATCTCGTACAGAGATGTCCTGGGCCCCAGCTCAGCCGCTAGCCCCGCCTTCCTGGCTGCAGGCCTCAGGGGTTCTTCTCCCGGGACCTGGACCTCATCCCTCCCAGGAGCCCCTTGCAGAGCGAGAACAAACCCTTGTGGTGGTCAGCTCTGGAAGCGGGCATCTGTGGGGCCCGCCCAGGCAGCCCAGGCTGACGGCCTCCCCCCACGAACAGGGAAGAGCAAACTCCAGCCCAGGACGGAAAGGAGGTGCAGAAAGACGAAGCTGGGATTCTGGGCATCTGGCCTCAATGGGGCTGCATGCAAATGAGCGGGTGCAGGACAGCCTCCTCTCGGAGTCCTGGCTGCAGCTATCACCACACCCCCTTCCTCCAAACTGTGGGAAGGCGGGTTGGCTCAAGAATTCATGATGGAGCAGAGTGACCTTGGCATTCATTCTCCACCAAGCCTCCAGTAGCCCAGCCTGCAGAACCCCAGCCTGGCCGGGTGGGACACCGGTCACAGCCAGAGCCAACCATGCTCCCAGCAGTTACAGGGCGGGGTGGCAATTTTGCCATCACCACCACCTCCCCGCCCCTACCTCGTCTGGAGGGGGAAGGGGCCACCCTGCAGCACCAACACCTCTGACCCTGGACCCACACATCCCGTCTGAGCAAACAACCCATTCAGCAGAAGTTCTGAGCACCAGGCCACACACAGGCCCACCGTGTGGAAGCAAGAGGCCAGACACCTCTCCAGCACTCAGGGTGGGTGGCCCGAAATCCTGCTCAGCGCCAGCCCCCAGCCAGGGAACTCACCGGTGCGCACACACCCCCTCTCTTCCCTCAGCGCCTGCAGAGACTTGGGGGGACCACCTGGCCCCAAACAGCCCCTTGGGAACCACGGTCCTTAGGCCTGGGGGTCACCCCACTGGGAGGGAGAAGGGGTCGAAGAAAGGACGCCCGCTGGCTGCGCGGAGGGAGGGGCAGCACCAGAGTTCCAGCGCGCTGCCGGCCACCACCAGCGTTCGAACCCCGGCACAGGCGGGCGCAGGGTCGGGCGCGCGAGTGCGGGACACGACGGGTCTCGGGAAGAGCGGGGAGAGGTCGCGGGCCCGCCCGCCCAGAGCGCGGAGCCCCGGCCACAGCCCCGCGGTGCCGGAAACGCGCCCCAAGGGTACCCCGGGTACACACACACCCCCGCCCGTCTACGTCCTGGCGCCTCGCCCCCCACCCTCGCCGGAGCAGCGACTCCGGATTCTTCCTCGTTCCTCCTGCCAACGCCGGGCCGGAGCCGCGGCCCCGGGTGCCCCGGCCGCGCCGCCACTCACCCAGAAGAGCAGGTTGAAGGCGAACATGAGGAACTTGACGCCCTGGAGGCAGCCGCGCGCCATGCTGCAGCGCTTCAGCTCTAGGAGGAAGATGAAGGAGAGGTCCAGGTAGAAGACCACGTACTTGTTGCCCTTGGGCGACGTGTAGCGCGCCTGGGCCGCCTTGGGGCCGGGGTCGGCGTGCAGGCCGAAGAAGGAGCCGCCGTCCCCGCCGTCCCCGGCGCCCGCGCGCCCGTACAGGCTGCTGTAGCGCCGGAAGGGGCCGCGGCGCGCGAAGCCCGGCTCCTTGCCCTCCGGCGACGGGCTGCGCCGGTAGGTGGACTCGTCCGTGCTCGAGCGGCGCATCGCGCCAGGGCCGCCGCCGGGCTCAGCGCCCCGCGCCCACCGCCCCGGAACGCCGCATCCCGCCCCGGCCCCGCGGTGGCAGCCGGGCGCGCAGCTCCCCTCC